>PVHY01003944.1:31387-54463 GCA_004024945.1 Uropsilus gracilis
TTTCTTTTCTTTTCTTTTCTTTTCCTTTCCTTTCCTTTCCTTTCCTTTCCTTTCCTTTCCTTTCCTTTCCTTTCCTTTCCTTTCCTTTCCTTTCCTTTCCTTTCCTTTCTTTTCTTTTCTTTTCTTTTCTTTTCTTTTCTTTTCTTTTCTTTTCTTTTCTTTTCTTTTCTTTTCTTTTCTTTTCTTTTCTTTTCTTTTCTTTTCTTTTTCTTGAGAATAGGTCTCGCTATTTTTGCACGTGCAACTGCAGGCTCTCATTGCCCGGGGTACCACGGACTCAAGCAATCCCCAGCCTCAGCTTCCCAGGTAGCTGGGATTACAGGTGCATGCCACCACACCCAGCTTTTTTGGAACGAGGTCTCGCTACGGGCTCAAGGTGGCACTCGAACCGCGATCCCTACCTCCTGCCGCTTCATAGGCTGAAGCTTATAGGCAAGAGCCACTGTGCCCAGCCTCCAATTCAAATGTTAATGTTTCTTGTAAACAACATCACAAACACTTCCAGAAATAATGTTTTACCAGTTAACTAAGTGTCCATTAATGCAGTGAAGCTGACACACAGTATTAACCTTCAGAATTGTGTCTGAAAAAGAAATGGAAATGGCAAGAACAGAGACTTAGTTAAATGAATAGTCCATATGTAGCTAGAAATCTATGTAGCTAGGATCTAGTAGTAGGAGGCATGATATCTGTGTTCAAATAGATGAGCTATTATATAATATACAATAATGCTTATTAAAGAGAAATTAGAAAAGTACTGTATTATTTCACAGGATAAATCATAAGACAATGTTCTAGAGAAAGAATACTGAAATTTGCATCAGAAAAACCATGTTGCTATTACTTACTGCATGTGTGAATTTTTAAGCTATGCAACTTCTCTGAAACTCAATTTCCTCATTTGTAAAAGAGCAATAATGTAAATAGTTACTCGGTCTACAGAGGATTAAATTAGAGTGTGTTGGTGACTGAATTTTGCAATCATAAAGTACTGTACATTTTGGAATGATAATACAGTTATTGGATTACTGTCCAATTTAAAAAGTGGCCTCAAGAATCAGAATGATTGCCTTAACTGGTCATAAAACCTGAAAATGGCTGGGAATCCATGGCAAGGATATTGTAGAGAGGATTCAAGCAGTATGAGGACCTCAACTGCTTTATAACAAAGACTCCTTTCTTCCCACACCATCTGTGATTTTGCTGGAAAAGAAAGACAGCACCAACTGTGTAAAGAGAAAGCACTAGGTAGACGCTGATCTAATATGTGGCCTTGGATGGTAATACAGAACACGGGGAGAAATAAACTTGGAAAAGGATGTAAATTTATTATTCGGACAGGCTCCATGTTATTAGATGGTGTCAATATTCCTGTGAAAGCTTCCCTTATATCAGAAATACCCATGAACCTGACATCCCTGCAAAGTTACTTTTATTTCCAAGAGTTATTCCAGAGAGAAAGTGCAAGTCAAAAACATAGATAAAATTAACACTGATGAACCAATGACAGCACAACCCATTTAAGAACAATATCCACTTCTCAACCTGGGTCAATTGCGACTATTGATCATTTGAAAACATGGGTCCATATGTCCTCAGATCAAGAAAGCCAGATATCTGGATTGTAAGTGGAATCATCCAAATTTTAAATGTCAACAACATTTTTAAAATTATATGTTAACATCTTTGTTGGTCAAAAATGTAAAGGTTCAATAAAACACATCTGAGCCAGTAGTTTGGAGTAGGGGAGAAAGGTCACACCATAGAGTAAGTTCTCTTAAAAAGTGGCTTCCCCTTCTCACTCCATTTAAGGTCACTTTGATCACAAACACAGAAAATGGCATTTAATCTTATCATTAATTTTGTGAGAAAGGCATCATAAATAGAGAATATGTTTAACCTTGAGAAAATATAGCATATCAATTACATCACATGACTGATAAGGAAACCAAACTTCAGAGTGGTGAGGAAGCTGCCCCAGGTCAGGTAGGTGAGGTTCGCACACAAATCTGTCAGTTCTATTCCGATCTATGCACTGGGTCTTTTCCCATATACCCCCTTCAAGCAAAACAACATTTTTAAATTCTAAATTGCTCAAAAGTTAATAAAATACTTTTTCATACTTTGCCCAACATTTTTCTCACAACAAACCTTTGAGTTGAAGTGGGTCCATGGTAATTCCTAGTAAACACCGAAATGCTAAATTCCTTATTTCATAGGCTGGTCAGCCACATCTTAGCATCATCCATTTCCTGAAAAATCATAAGGTAAAACATTTAACGTCTACTTCCCATTCAGAGATGCCCCTGTTGATTTACTTACACTTGTATGATTTCTTTCTTGCATATATTTTATAAAGTCAAATTGGTGTCATTTTGTAGCATTGGCATAGGCATAAGGACTTGGGAGGAATTCACTTTAGGAAGGCTACAGTCTTTTTGTATTGGAAAAGGAGAATGGGAGAAGAATTTTCAAGTACCATGTGGGTGGATTTGTGTGAGGGAGGGTAATAGACATTTTTTTCCAGACAATTCCTAAAGTCACAAAGAGCAGACGCCATTATTGTATGTTGAAGAATGGAGCCTACTTTCCTCCTAGCTTGCCTGAGTTTTTACCAATCGTTTACGCCAATCTCCAAGCTGATACCATTTCTGCTTTTCTTATAAAGGGCAATATGACATTTGATATTCTTTTAATCTCCCTACTAGAAAGAAAAATGTAGATTTAGGTCTCAGATGCATAACTATTTGCTCATCTAGACTATACCTTTCCTATCTGCACTGTTTTGAGGCCATGATTAAGGGCAGGGTTTTGGTTGCCTTCTTCAATGGCTTGGGAAAGCTGGAAAACACACACTGTGCCCACATAAAGTCATCAGTGAATGAATTCAATTAGAAAAACATACTCAAGGAATTTCTTAAAGGCAAATAGATTTCTCCACGCTAAATTATTACACTAAATAAGCAGATATGTAAGCATGCACATTGTTACTTAGGGTATAGAAAGATTCTGGAAGGAATATTAGAGCTCTTCTTGAACTGTTCAGTCAAATACAGTCTTAGACTTCTAAGAACCTAGGGAATAGTATTATTATTACTTAATAACATTAACAATCATCAATCTGATGTTATTCATGTTTATTATATAAATATTCAACTATGAAATATTACTTAGCCATTAAATACTATGTATTTAAAGCAAGTATGGCAGTTTGGGGGAAATACTTCATGAATGCAATAAAAATGTCTATTCACATTTAAATTGTTGATTTAGGTATCTTTTGGCTGCAAGTAATCTTGACCTAGATTAGGTGAAAGGGGCTTTAAGTGTGTTTCACAAGTCTCATGAAAATCAAAGTATGAGAATCAAGGTCCAATGTATGCAAATATTTGTAGTTTGGCAAATTAAATCTGGACAATTACTGAGCAAAAGATCCCTTTCTCTGGCTATTGGGCTCTCATCAAACCTTCTCCCTGGGTACCTGCTCCTAACGCTTCTCTCCGCCATGCCAGCTCCCTCCTTTTACAATCTGTTTGCTACCTCTTGACTGCAGATTGCAGAGTCTATACCATGGCCTCCATGGCTTGTGTTCTATCTTTATGTGTTTAACTTACCAGCACCATCTCTCAGTCTCCTACTTACAAATTCCCACACTGATTATCTCAGCCTCCTTTTTTAAGTGAGACCATAACTTCCAGGGTCTTCATCTATCTCAGATTGGGCTCACCTTAAGTGTTAAGATTTGTAAGTCAGAGAAAAAGCTAAAGGAAATATTAGTTTTAAAAACCAGTAACTTTAATGTAAGAGTTTTTGAAAATAGAATCACTTTTGAGCAATATTTTGGTGCACAAATGCAGCTTATGAGAATATTGTTCTTTCCTGGTTCCTGAGACCCACAAGTCATCATTTTCTCCCTCTGTGTCTTCTTCCCCAACTCTTTACAAATGAATTCATTACACACATGCCATGTGTACTACTAGCCTTCATGCCTCCCTTTCTGCCTTAGTACTTGGGGCATCTTACTTACTTTTTTGTCTTACTTTTTTGTCTTACTTTTTTGTCCATCTCCAGAACCCCATGCAACATTTACCACTAGTGGGGGGAATATCTTATTCAGATTAGGCTATTCTAACAAATAGCCTAATCTGGCTATTAGTTAATTTAATTAATTGGTTAATTTAAACAGCAGAGATTTGTTTCTCACAGTTCCGGAGACTAGGAGTATAGATTAGGTGGCCTGCCTGGTCAGTTCCTGATGGGGATCCTTGTCGTGGCTTGTAGCTGGCCACCTTCATGCTCTGTCCACACATGTTGGAGAGAGACCATTTCTCTCAGGTCTCTTCTTAGAAGGTCACTAATCCCATCATGAGTGACCAACACCCATGACCCAATCACTCCCCTTGTGCACCACTTCCTAACACCAACCAGGATGAAGCTTTAACACATAAGTTGTAGAAGGACACAGGCATTTTGTCCATAGAGAGAACTTAAGAAATGCTTGCTAAAGGGATAACTAGCTGGGAAAAAAGCTGAGGTGGGAGGTGGGGGGAGGGAACAGGCCTGGGATGAACATGGGACAGACAGGTGCAAGGCAGAGCAAGGTGGCTTCACTCCCTTTCCTGGAATGGCCTCACACTCGACTTCTCTTAGCTCCATGTTCTTCAGCAGCTATCTGTGTATCATAGAGCTCAGCTCCATGTTTTCATAGGCTGCTCTCCACCACATTCCAAGCACTCATTCCTGGTAAGATTGTACGACACTTACTCAGTCATCATCCCGGTCTAAGAGTTCACTGAATTATGTCACCTTGTGACCTGAGGCAGCTGCTCTTGAGTCATCAGGAGTCACAATTTCCTTGACAGGATGACCTCTGGAGAGCAACAACTGGTCTCTCCGTGTTTCTGAGAGAGGTATCAATCTTTGAGTGTCACTGGTTTCTTTGACTAATAGATGTGTTCGAGCTGAATTGTTTGATAAAGTAAAATCCAGGATATTTTTTTCATGTTGCGTCCTTTTCATCTCTGCCATTCTACCTTGAAGCATGCTGTCTGGCACCTAGGAGCCATGTTATTAAATATTTGATGCAAAATAAATGTAAATATGGAGACCATTCCTTAAGGGCATGGGCTGGAATCTATAGACTTTTGCAGAAGACAGTAGTGACCATGGTAACTCACAGCTCTGCTCTACGTATTTCTATATGAATCTACTTGCCAGTGAGTGCAAGTTGATTCTTGAGTGCCTGACAGAAGAATGAAATGCAGACTCTAAGGACAGCATTTGATTTTGACGCTGAAATTTACTCAAATAATAGCATGACTGAAAGGTGCTCCAGGGAGACCTCCAGGGTGAGTGTCTCATTCAGACCACAAGGAGCCTTACACAAGGGATGATATGTTACATCTGGGGGGGGGGAAGGGAAGCAGTTCTGTATTTTTCCTCCCTTGAGACCTTTATTTATTTGTTTGTTTTGTTTAAATTTTGTAATTTTCATACAACATTGGTCATCTTTGTATAGTAATTGTTCCCCTTAGGTATGGCCCTCCCTTCCATATTATATCCCTGTCCCCCACCTTACTCTCCCTTCCCCCCTCCCCTACTCCTATTACTCCAACTCCTCGTGCTACAAGTCATTGGTCCAAGCTTGGCCCACTGGTCTTTTCTTTTTCTGGAACAATGTCATGTCCTTTTTTCCTGGCTATGGACTTTCATTCCTGGATCACAACAGCCAAGGCGATTGAATCTCCAGGAGTAACTGAGATCACTGAGATTATTCAGTGGGTGGTCAGGCCCAGTAGGTGCAGTGGGCAGGTGCATGGTGCAGTGCTCCAGGCTCTTTTCTGGTGTCTGTCACGTAGTGCTGCTTCTGTGTCATATGCTTCTGAGTTGGGAGCCCTACTCCCAGCCACTGACAGTGGAGACATTCCCTGCCGGGGACAGGCTTCCCCAGGTGGTTGGTCCAGCTCCTCTCCTCTCTCTTGTTAGCAGTTCTGCCATGGGGCCACAGTTACATCTCTGTGGCTTTCTTAAAGGGAAGCAGTTTTGAGGCAGACTTGCACAGCCTTGTAGGGAAATCTGCTTCTTTGTGTGTTCTAATTCCAGAAAGCGGGAACAGAGATCTTTTACTAGAATCTAGAATAAAGGTAAAGTCAAATGAGTTCAGGCCGGGCACGGTGGCTCGTGCCTGTAAGCGTCAGCCTATGAAGCGCCCGGGGCTAGGGATCGCGGTTTGAGTCCCACATGGGGCCTGTAGCAAGACCTAGTTCCAAAAAACAAACAAACAAACAAACAAACAAATAAATAAACAAACAAACAAACAAACAAATAAATAAATAAATAAATAAATAAAAAATAGCTGGGTGTGGTGGCCCGTGCCTGTAATCCCAGCTACCTGGGAAGCTGAGGCTGGGGATTGCTTGAGTCTGTGGTACCCCGGGCAACGAGAGCCTGCAGTTGCACGTGCAAAAATAGCGAGACCTAGTCTCAAAAAAAAAAAGTCAAATGAGTTCAGGGTTACCCTCAGGACGCACGTGCCACCCACCGGGTCCCGAGGTCCATCTGCAGGATGGACCAGCAACTCTTCTGTTTTGTAGTCTCTGGACTACAGTATTATTTGTCTCATTATCTTACTTACTGAAACAAGTAATAGGGACAGAGGATTAAGTAACAATTTGCAGTTAATTGTGAAGCAATGATATAGACACTTGGTTAGTGTTTTTTCTCTAAGATCACATGTAAAGGAAAAGAAGCAAGTACATCCAAGGGGCTCCCTGTACCATTTGCAATCTTCATACTGGCCCTTATCCCCCTAGCATCACTTGTACTTAGGATTTAATTTATCAAGGTGACTGAGTGACAGGATAGAGAACTCAATGCCATAGAAAGCAGTTTTACTCCTTACTGTCTCCAAGAGGTCAGTGTACACCATGCCACACAGGACCAATGGAGAAGTACCAGAGTCGGTCAGGGAGCAGTGGGAGCAAAGGATTGAAAGCTGGGTCTGCAGCCTTTGTGGTTTCTGGAAAAAGGAATGGGTAAGGTAGGAGAGGTAAATTTGAGCAAACTAGAACTAGAAACTTTGAATAATTTTAGTGGAATCTGTGCAATAGAAGTGGCCTCTAGTAGTAGAACCAGGTTTTGGGATGACACAGTACAAGGGGCTTATGGGCTTGGTATGTGAAAGTTAGTTAAAGAAGGTAGTTGGTGATGGAGGCTCTGGACAGTTTGGTTTACACCTGAGTGGCAGACTCCTCGACAATTTGTTATCTCTAGGAATTAGCTAGCCCTGGGGAGGGCAGTCTTTCTTGGATCAGCAAGGTCCCAAGATGTCAAAATACCACAAACTATAGAATCTAAAAAATATGATTAATATTACCCTCTTGACAAATGAGGACGTTTTGACACAGAGAGAGCAATTAACTTGCCAAAGGCCACACAGCTAAGTTATGAAGTTGTACATTAAATCAAGGATTGTCTTTGTGCCTGATCCTGTAGTAATGGCCTCTAGCTAAATTGATCTTTCTAAAAGTGGTAAAATGAGTTATTTTGGCAAACAAGTTCTTATAAACTAGGAAGTTTATGTTATGGCATAGCAGAGAATAGAAGGCAGTTTTCCAAGGTCCACATGAAGTCATAATCTGCTTTTGCAACTTGACTAAAGAGAAACATTTCACTTTCATGATCCAAGGGAAACTGCTGTCATCATGCAGCAGTGTCTGCCAGTGTTCAGGAGGGCCTGTTCATCGGGTGTCACCATGATGAATGAGGAGCAGGTGCACAGCAACCCAGGCATGCTCTTGGCTCCCAGGGGTGGTTTAGGTTTAGGTTTAGGCTGCTGGCCTGAAGCAGAAAGATGGTCTTGATGACCTTCCAATACTCACTGAAGACATATATATATATATATATATATATATATATATTTTTTTTTTTTTTTTTTTTTTTTTTTTTTTTTTTTTTTTTTTTTTTTTTTTTTTTTTTTTTTTTTTTTCTGTTTCTGTATCTCATGGATCCACATTTTCCTTCTGGTTTAACAACATGAGCCAGTGAAATGAGCTGTTCAGTGTAAGTTCTGTATGTTTCAGGTTAGTTGAACAATACAGTGGAGTGGTGGATATTTACAATTAGCTTAATCCTTTTTCATTAAATGCAATAGTATATTTAGAGGAAAATTACAAATTCACAGATAACAGTATTCCTTCTTTTTTGTGGAAAATCACATTTATTTTTTAAAAAAACATCTCTTTATCATTTTCCTGAAACAAAATAAAGCATATTTGATTTTTAAGCCTCTTTTCTTCATTTGCACTTATGTAAGGAAAAGACAAACATGATTTGCTTACTCTGTGTTATGGTATAATGCAGTGCTTTCTTGGTCACTACCATTGCTCTGGAAGCTGTATCAAAACATTTTACTCTATATGTTGGTTATGGGAGGAAAAATTCATCTAGTTCACAAAATAACCAGCTGAGGCAGGCAGCACAAACTTTGTGGTGGGTATTATTTTTATCTACCCAGTCATATTTTTTCAACTACAAATACAGAACACTCACAAAAATTGACTATACCCTATGAGATCTCAATGTTTTCCTTGCATACATAAAGGGTAAGCAAGGTTGGGATGAGTTTGGCCTCATTTGACCCCTCTGCTCTGCCTTCCTCCATGTGTCTGACTTGTCTCCAGGTTGACTGCTGCCAACCTGTCACCTCTTATCTAAATTCTGCAGAGAACCCTGGCAGGAATTGACTGTTTGACCCTTCCTCCAGGATAATAACCCTTTATTTTTAGCTGTGAAAATAAAAATGTTGTGTTGTCTGTCGATGCAGGGAACCAGTTATACAAGGTAGCTCTCTGTGTGGGGAAGAAGTGAAAGAGGGAAAATCATTTCATTTACTTGAAAAATTCACTGTAGTGTTGGAAGGTGGGGTGGAAAGAACTGGAGGATTTTTTTCTACATTCACAGTTACCCCTTGAGCAACATGGGTTTTAATTGCATAGATTCACTTATGCATGAATGTTTTTCAGTAAATGCAGTAACAGTATTGTAAATGCATTTTCTCTTCTTTATGATTTTCTTAATTATCTCTTGTTTACATAACTATATTATAATGATAAGTCCCTAATATGTTTCATAGAATGTGTATGTGTTAATCAACTGTTTGTGTTAATCAGGAAGGCTATGATCAACAGCAGGTTATTAGCAGGGTGGAGGGGGGGGGTGTCAAAACTTATATACAGAATTTCAATGGGGGTATTGATGCCCTTAAGCCCCAGGTTGTTCAAGGATCACCTGTACCTTTTTGTTGGATTTCTCTTGACATACATTTCTGTTCTTCACCAAATTTTGGTGAACAATTTGAGTTGGATGCTAGGTCTTTATACGCTTTTGGGACAATGAGTACGGATGTGAAAAGTTCAGAATTCTCAGCAGGAATGGTAACTTCTAGAGTAGAAAGTTAGGAAGTAACTAGAGGGCATGAACTCCAGCACAGTAGCATTGGACAGCCTCCTGGAGGGGATGGTGTCCGCTAAGTTAACACACTTTGACCAGGCTACCTTTCCAAGATCTCTAGTCAGACACTGACCTAGATGATGCTGTGAAGGAGTCTTGTAGATGTGATTAAATTTGAATCAATTCACTTCACCAAAGAACTTATTCTGGAAAACCTGGGAGACATGATTTCAGAGAGCTGAAAGACTTTGAAAACTGAACTAAGTCTTCCCTGCAAACAGAGAAGGTCCACCTTTGTGAAGAAATGTCCCTGGGCCTGGGATCTGGCCTACCCTCCCTGCAATCATGCAAACCTGTTTCTTCCAACAAATCTCTCAACACTATCTCTTGCCAGTCTGGTTGATTGTTGACTCATACAAATATGATTATCACTCAGTATTCTGCAAGCTATTCTAGTACTTTTCAAACCTGAAAATTTTTGTTTTTATGCAAAGTATTAGATTTCTAGGGCTGTTGTTACAAATTGCCACAAACTTCTAAACTTGAAGCAGAATGGAGGAGTTAGGAAAAACATAGGAATCAAAGTAAAATAGAAGGAAAATTAAAGCAATTTTGCAAAACTTTATGCAATTATATTTGAGAACTTTCATGACTAGAATCTATGGCTCAATTTAAAAACCACATACCTGTTGTATGTTTCTGATAAATCTGGGCTATGAAGGTTACAGTGACACAATGTTTTCTGACTACATGATGGGTAAGGATGTAGGATATCCTGGGGTAATTCAAGAACAATCTCTTGGGTTTGTAATTATGAGCTATAGATTGTGAGTGGTGGTATGTGAATACTAATTATTTGACATGTTAACTGTATTACCCTTAGAAAATATCTTAGCATCTCTGCGTCTCATTTTTATGTGTATAAAATCAAAAGATTCATGATTCTATCATTCCACAACAGCAAACCTAAAGAAGCCTATAATAAGATGCATGGATTGTTTTTTAAATGTGTAATAGAGTGACTTATTTCTTAATAAGCCATGGGAAACAATTTATGTGTCTTTAGACCTTACCAAAGGTAAAATGACAAATATTTATGATGTGATTGGGAAATCTGAAAGTGGTTGCCAATAACAGCCAATGAGTTTCAGCAGGTGGGCCCTCTACACAACCTATGAGAGGAAGGTGGGGGACCGGGACTGGGTGAAGAGCCCATCGCCTCAATGGCTGTTCATCTGGCAGAGATTCAACTCTTTTAGCTGAACGCTTAGGAGCAGTGGTGAGCAGAGTATTTATATAAAATACAGAATGTCTCACTGAAATTGGAAATTTTCTCCCATAATGGAGAAAATTGAAATTTTCTCCCATAATGGAGAAAAAAAATTCCATGAATAGTCGTTAGGGAGGATTGTGAGCCCATGCATGCTCTAGAAGATGAGGCAGTATCCAAACCTCCAACAGGCAGAGGTATTGTCTGATTTTGATGCATGTTGTTTGCATAGACAAGAATCACAACTCTGACTCTGCAAGTTCTGCTTGACCTTGGCAGCTTGTCAGAGCCATTAATTGATAGAATCCCAGACACACTGTCAGCTGTGAGGAAGCAACTGGGCTGGATTCACAGGGTTGGTTACTCTGGGTTCACTTTATGAGATGTCACATAGGACATTAATAAATGTCTTAAAAAGTTCAAATAAGGTGTACAGTTCCTACAGTGGCAGACTCTCCATAAAGTACCAAAAGACCAACATCCATCCTGGAAAATACTCTGGGAAAGGCCTAGACTGAAGCAACAGTTCCATTAACCCTGTACCAAATGTTCATTAAATAAGCCCTGAGCTGCAGGTCTTAATACCAGACAATAATGTATGCCCCCACAGCTTCAAGCTCTATTCATACTTGTTTTGCAACGATCCCAGTAGACTCCATGTTTACTTTTTAATCATTATTAATTTTTTAAAAACTGTATCCTTTTTATTGATGTACCACTGTTTTTCAACATTATATGATTTAGGGGTATAGGTTCACAGTTCTTAAAATATGTGTTACCACACAATACCACCACCAAAACACCAGTGTCTTCCACTATCGTCTATTGGCCCCATGCTCCCCTTATTTCTCATCCTCACCCTTGTGGTAGCCTCAATTCTGCAGTGAGATCGCAAAGGTTTGTTTTGGTTTAGTTTACTTTTGCTACTCTAAATTTCATATATAAGTGAAATAATCCAGCACTTTTCTTTCTCCTAATTTATTCACTTAGCATAATCCTGTCCCATTTCATCCTTATTGTACAAATGGCAAGATTCGATCCTTTACTAATATTCTATTATTCATACATATCATATTCTTCGCAATCCACTCATCTGTTTTGGGGCACTTTGGTTGTTTCAAGTTCTTGGCTACTATAAATAGTACTGCAATGACACATTTGAATATATATATATATATATATATAGACACAAAATATATATATATATATAAAACTCAAAGGGATATATATATATATATATCCCTTTGAGTTAGTGTTTCTGATCTTTGGATAGACACCAAGGAGTGGAATTACTCAATCATATATGGTAGATAAATTTTTAATATTTTGAGAAAACTCCTATTTTTTCCAGGAACTGGACTAATCTACATGCCCACCAAGAGCATAAGAGAGTTCATTGCTCTCTCCTCCCCAACATCTGTTTTGATGTCAGACAATCTCATGGGTATGAATGGTATCTCATTATGACTTTGATTTACTTTTTCAATAATAAATGGTGATGGGCATTTTTTCATGTGCCTGTTGCTATCTATCTATAACTTTTGGGAAAGTGCTCATTCTGCCTATTTTTTTGATTGGGATATTTGTTTTCTTCTTGTTGTATTGTTTGAGTTCCTTGTAGATCTTGAATATTAGTGAAATAGTATATACTAATCTTTTCTCCCATCTACGGAGTGTTTTTCCCATTTTAATAATAGTTTCTTTCATTGTACAGTAGTTTTTCAGCTTGATAAATATTTATTTTTGCTTTTGTTTCCTATGCAGTTTGGATCATAACCCTGAAGATATCCCCTAAGTCAATGTTGGGAATTTTTTTACCTGAAATCTGGCTTTAAGTCTTACATCCAAGGTATTTTTTGTGTCAATTTTTTTTGAGTCAATTTTTGTGTATGACATGGTCATATAGTTTTCCTAGCACCATTTGTTGAAGAGATTTTCCTTTTCTAATGTATACTCTTGGCTCCTATGCCATAGATTAATTATGTCCATATAAATGTGAACTTATTTCTGGGTTCTCAGTTATAATCTATTGATCTTTGTGTCTACTTTTTATTCCAGTATTATACTGCTATGATTACTATAGTTTTGTAGTATAGTTTGAAATTTGGGAGCATTATATTTCCATTTTTGGGGGGTGGTCAGAATTGCTTTACTATTCAGGGTCTTTTATGGTTCTTTATAAATTCCTAAATTGCTCTATTTCTTTGAAGAAAGTCATTGAAACTTTAAGAGGCAATGTATTTAATCTGTGTATTGCTATGGGTAAAATGAATATTTTAACATTAATTCTTCCAATCCATGAACAGAGGTTATCTTTCCATTTTTTTGAGCTTTCTATTTCTTTTAATTATATCTTATAGTTTTCTTTTTGAGTGGAGGGGGCTTTGAGAGAGGCATGTTTATTTAAGAAAAAGGAAATTAAAGATCAGGAATAAAAGAGAGAACAGGAGAACAACCTGAGTTGGCCAGGCTCAGAAGGGGGTAAGGATAGACTATCCTTATAGTTTTAATTGTAGAGGTGTTAAGTATATTAGTATATTAATGATTTTATTTTATTTTAGAGACTAGATCTCACTATGTTGCCTGGGGTCATCTCAAACCTGTGGACTTAAGCAAGACCTAGCCTTAGCCTCCCAAGTAGCTGGGATTACAGGCACGTGCCACTGCCTTAATTATTCTTTTTGAAGCAGTTGTAGAAAGGATTTTTTTTTTTGGTTTTTTTTCCTCTTCCAATTTGTTGTTAGCATTTAAGAATACAACCCATTGTATATTGATTTTGCAGCCTGCAATTTTGCTGTACTGCTTTATTAGGTTCAATAATTTTTGAGTCTTTAGGATTTTGTACATATATTATCATATCCTCTGCAAAAAGTGACAGCTGAACTCCTTTCTCAGCTTGGATATCTTATTCTTATGTAATTGCTCACCACCTTCCTCCTTGATCACTCCCTCCCATCTCCACCCTACCTAACCCCTCACATACTCATCCCTTTTATGGACTTTTCATGTACATGTCTATGGCCTAAATTGTCAACTGGAATAAACTATAATAATAATAATAATAATAATAATAATAATAATAATCTGACAATTTCTTATTTTACAAGCTTTGTGTATAAATATCCAGTGAACAATTTTTGATTGACTCTCTCCATTTAAACTGTACCTTCCCATCACTAACTTCTTAGCTATCACTAACTTCTTACATGACTAACTTTAACCCTTGGCATGTATATTTATCTATTTGCTCTTTCCCTACTAACATTAAGCTCCACATGGATGGTCTCCTTGCCTGTTTGGTTTACTGTTATTTGTATGACTACAAACCTTGGAATAGGGTTCTGTACTTAGAGGACACATATAAATAAATAATTGCTGATATGTGCATAAGCCTAGGAAGTCACCTGGAATGACTGGCATCCACTAAAATGCCAACAGTATTTTGCTAAGTGATAGGATTATGGTTGACTTTTAAATACTTAATATGTGTGTGTGTGTGTGTTTTAAATTCTCCTTTCTTTTTGTAAATGCAGCAAGTACATTGAGGACAGCCAGAGGTTAGTCTAAGACATCTTCTAGTTGTGCAGATTCTGTTTTACTTTCTGGACTCAGGGAGACTGCAGTTATTGACAATAGCATTTCTTTTCTAGTGAACTGACAGTCCTGCAAATTGGTGTGCACATTTTTCTGTTTTAGGTGACCAGAGAAATTTCAAAGATCATCTTAAAAATCAATTGTGATTTTGCCTAAACTGTGTGGAATGGCAGACATTGGATACACCCTTATTTAGATGCACAAAGTTTGTATTTCTTCATTGTAAGATATTTATGTAATGGAGCAGGGATAAAGAAAACACAATTTTAGTTTTGTACAGAAAATTGGTTATAATATAAGGAAGTAATGCATGGATAATTTTTATCTGTATGTCTATGTAAATATACCTCAATAGATTCAGTTATTCTAGATATCTCAGTAATAGCAACTGCCAGGAACATTAAATCAGAGCTAAGGGGGATTGACTGCATAGGAAATAGTTCAGGGAAATAATGACTAGGCTATACCAGTAGGGGAGGGGGAATAATAAAAATTTCCTTCTAATCTTCTAGGACTATGACTCTGGAAATTTAACAAAAGACAAATTAACAAGAGAAAAACATACAAATTTTAATAGTGTGTGGAATGTGCATACTCATCAGACAACCTCAATATGAAGAGCTTACTAAAGTGCAGTCAATTGTAGAGATATACTGAGATAAGAGAAAGTGTTTTTGGAGCTCTTGGAGTTGCAAATTGTGGGGAGGTAAGTAAATGGGACAACCAAAGGAAGATGAAGTTTGTTTTAATATGTTTTGTTACGGTGATTAAGAATCTGGGCAGGATAAAAAGTTTTTCTATGTCTGCTGTTTCTCAATTTTCTTCAATTCAAAATAATTCTTATGCCAAAATGGCATACCTTAGATCAATACCCCAGTACAAATGAGTGGATCAAGAAGTTGAGTAATAGATACACAGTGAAATACTATTCAGCAGACATAAAAGATAAACTTTTGCCATTTACACAGTGGAATACTATTCAGCAGACATAAAAGATAAACTTTTGCCATTTGCAGCAACAGGGAAGGAACTTGAAAGGATAATGCAAAGTGCAGTAAGTCAGAGGAGAATGATAAATAGTGGATAGTATCACTAATATGTGGACTATAAAGTAATTAAGTTAACATTAAGAAAAAAAAGACAAGTTGAAGAACAAAACTTTGGTAGCTGACCAAAGAACTGAAACACCAAGGGAGGAAAGTGGTGGGGGGGAAGGGTGAGAACAAAGAAGAAAGGAAGTTCCTCAAGTGAAGGAAGTTCCTCAGTGAGAGCAATCTACTTGTAGAGATGTATAGAGATAAGAGAAAAGGGCTTTTGGGTGGCAAACTGGAAAGTATATATATAGTGGAACCATATTCCACTACTCATTTAATGAATTTGTTTACCAAATATTTTAAGAACAGACTACATAAAAAGTTCTTCTGGAATTTGATCCACACATTCACTTAGCAGTTTCAAAATTTAAAATCTGCAAGGAAGAGAAGAGGGTATCCCTAACCCTACTTACTAAATGTTTTGCTTACAAAAGTCACAAATTATAAAAGGAAACTTATTGAATAAAAAGAAAGAACTAACTTTTCCCCCTTCTTTTCTATTATGAGCACCATAGCTAAAATGTTGACTCCAAGCTCACTATCTTCTACTGGAACAAAAAAAAAAACCTTGCAAATAAAAATTATTTGTCTTACTATATACTTTCCCACCATTAACTGAAATGTAATTATGAAGGCTTAAAATTGCTTTAAAAATGAGTTGTTATAGCTGCTATCAAAGCATTAGTCAGTATGCTACCTCGGAAGCTTTCAGGTTAGAGTTAAATTTCTTTCTTAAAAATCTACAACTTTCTCAGAAACTTCTGCAGCAGATTTAGAGCATCTATTTTCTTGACTGTCCCCAATTTCTTAGTCTAAATCAATAATTGAATTTGTTGACTGAAGACAGGCCTGAATTCTTTTTTCCTAGCTCTGCTTTCATCACTCCTACCACTATACTTTCCCATCTGGACTCAGGGGTCCAATCACATCTCATTATTACAGTAAAAAAAAAAAAAAAAAAAACAAAAAACAGAAGGAAAGATCTATCTGACTTCTCATCCATGGTCTTGTTCCACCCTTGAAGTTAGTCTCAGTTTCTTAGACATTCATCAATCCAGGATAAATTCTTCTGAACATTGGCAACCATTATCTGATCCACTTCCCTTTTTATCAAACTGATGATTATCTCAACAGGCACAGTCTTTCCATCTTTAATGTAGTCTTCTTCAAGAAGCTCAACATATTGTGAATCTGGGTTTTTCCTTTTATCATGAAGTTTTCCTGCGGAAAGCCATATTTCTTAATGATGTGGGTGTATTGGATTCCCTTGCTGGTGCACCAAGGACAAATGCAACCAGAGGCTTCAGGGAGGCCTATCCTTTTGTTGAATAAATTATGATAAAGTTGTAAGAAGGGCTATCAAGCAAATATTAAAAATATGCTCTCAAATCATCAAAGAGGAACATATTCTTGGTATAAATGATAGTGGGGGAAAAATTAACATATAACTGCTATAGAGAGAATAGTTATCCCAGATAGTAAGTTTGCAGGTTTTATTTCTCATATTTTCTAAAGTAAACAAGCTGCCTTCTAGTTAGTAATAATTATCAGTTAAGAAAAAGAATCTATGTTTTATCATTTAATTGCAAAAGTGACAGCACAAAACCTTGAAATTCTATATAACTGACTGCACTTGCGTGACTGTTGACAGCAGGCTAAGCCAGCAACCCACTTCTTGTGTGCACACAAGCTTATGGGGCTATTGGAAAGCAGGGAGAAATTCGAAAAGTCATCTTTGGTGAATAAAAAATATATTTAAGAGATAAAAAAGAGTTATCTCTTTGGAGATAAGTGGAGTCCTGTAGAGATGGGGTAAAGAAAACATGCCTCTAGTTGACAGCAATGTTATTGCAGGAGAGAGAGAAATGAGAGGACACAGAGGGCAGGGATGAAGAGGTGTCCCAGAGGTGTCCTCAGGATGTCTGGCCTACACAGTTAAAGGTCACAGTCACCTGTGTGACTAAGCTCTTTGTAACCCAAATCTGTCTTCTCATGCTGAGAGGAATGTGACTCAGTATTACATTGTGCTCAGAAGGATTCCAAACCCGGTTGTGAAAGTGTGAAGGAGAAACAGGAATTTATTTTACTAAAGGTTTTCTCCTGATGAGGGTACTGAAGACAGATACATTGTGTTATCTGTAGCTTGATTTTCTAAAAATTTACTCTCAAAATCATTTTCCCCAAGTTGTCACTCATTGTAGGAATAATGCAAATCTCTTCCCTCCCTGTTGCCCCAGCCTCTCAAACTCTCCTAAAGACTCCTTGCTGCCTTGCTAGAGATTTTTCCAGCAAGGTCAGCACTCTTAGAAAGCCCAATCTTGCCCTTTATCAGGATCTGCTTTCCTGACACCTTCCACACTGAGCAAAAAGATATGACCTAAAGGCCCACTTTCTTTGGAAAGTTGGAGAATGGGAAACTATAAATACATACAATATCTTATAATAACTTTTGCTTTTATGGGGCTTCATTAGTTCTAAGTCATGAGTATATGACCATGCCATGTCAAATGTATAAGAAATTAGATTCATCTTGCAGTTCCCAGCACTGGGTGGGGTGTCAGGAAGATAGTAGGAGTTCAAATCTACTTGTGTGATTCATTAATGTGATGATAACCAAAAGGGTACTATCAGAATTGAGACAATTTCTGGAAGGGCCATCTCACCAATATGAGTGCATGCCAACAAGACTACTGGCGGTCTATATGGTTGATGTAAGGAATCAGACAAAACGGTCTTTAAAGACATTTTTCACCCTGTGAGAAGTTTGTTATATATATTGTTAGGACAAGATACTTCCCTATAACCTTCCAGAAATTCTGTTTATATCTGGATCCAAACAAGGCATCATTAGATTGTCTTTTTTCTTTTCAACCAAAAGTATCACAGATAGCACATACTGTGTAATTAAATCTGATCTTTAAATCTCCCGGTCATCTACCCATATTACTTATTGATAAATGCACAAGAGATCATAATGATAGCTCATAAGTGACGAATGGTGGTGGTGGGAGAACTATGGAGTATACTGATGTAAGAAAAAATATATAATCAAAAAAAGAAGAATCAATAAAGGCAAAATTACATTAAATTCAGATTTGGTATCTTTTATAGCAGTTGTGGGTAGGCACATTGCAAAGTACAGGGTCTCTGCTTCTGAAGAGGATGCTGACATTTGGGATCTACTTTGGTCTTTCTCAGAGAGACCAGTTTAGCCTCAGCTGTGGAGTTTGCTAAGCAAGGGTAGTGTTTTCCTCAGAGGCAAGACAACTAGAATTCCAAGCTCTGATTGTTGATAAACCTAAATTCTAGATTTCTATTGATGAACAAGACTGTTTTGCTAGGAGACTATGAAGACCAAGTTGCACTCAAGGGGAAAGGAGGGAGTAGGAGTGTTTAGAAAAGGAGTTTTTAGAAAAGATTGGTATTTCACACACACACACCATACCCCCCACCCCCACCCCCATTTATAGGAAGCAAGAAACTAGATATATTTGACTTTTTGGTCATGTTGTTATTATTCAATTGAGAATAACAATGAAAACTTAAGACTATTTTATTACTGTAGAGCATTTTGAAGGAATTCTTTTAAACCTCTGACTCTCATACCCACATCCAAATAAAACGAAAAGTGCTTTTTAAGCTACAACTTGCAATGCAAACATAACATGTTACTGCGCTTTTTCAGCAAGTGTGCTGCCGATGTTTTGTATTTAATGTTGTAAGTTATAGGATTTCCAGACGGGACATTGCCCCATGACTGTTCCTTTGTTAGGAGGTCAGAGAGGAGGAAAGACTTATCTAAGGTCACAATGACTAATGTTTAATACAGTCAGTCTTCTGTTAGCCTAAAAGTTAGTCTTTGCAGTTTGATGAGAATGCATTGACTGTTATGCACCACTAGCTCTAGTAACCAAGCTGCATTTGCCAATGTCAATGCTAGTCCTATCTCTTTAAGAAGAAAAAAAGGTCTTTCGCCTGGAGGGAGGGGGCAGCTGCTGACTGCGGCACCGGCCTCCTTGCAGCTTGGACTCGGTGAGGCTCTCAGTATAGCTGGAACCTGCTGATGTGACAAAAGAAAAGCAAAGGCATGGAGACTCCACGCTGACAACGAATGGTAAGTAGCTGAGGACTCGCTGGAAAACAAACAGGAAGGGTAAATAAAGAAGCGTGTAGAAAAAAAACCGGCTCCGCGGTGATTCAGTTCTCAGCGAGCTGGGCTGAAACTCACTGCAGTTCTTTGCAGGGATCGTGACGGCCTCCCTTGAAATACTTCTAGAGAATCTTCTTTAACATGATGTGCACTTGTAAGTATGAGTATGAGTTCTTTCAAAAATTTACTATTTGGCTGACTGCCTGCAGCGGTGTTACCCGAGAGATCCTCTGTGGCCGAGATGCTCACACCACCGGCTTTGTCATTTTAATTCCCACCCTGGGCTGTGCCATTTGCTCACAAAGACTCTATTGCTGCTTTTCGGGCTGTGAGGGCCCTGTTGAATAATAAAGTGGGCTCCTTGAAGTAGTTTGTAGTTTAATTTTTAGTCACTGCCCCCTTTTGAAACCACAAGTTCTGAAGTGATCCCATATATTACAAATAGCTTATATAATCTTACTTGAAAATCCTACTCTTTTAAAAGACAATTTATTTTGTTAAATTTAATTTTATATTAATGAATGACGATCCAATTCTTAGAAAGCATATTCCTGCCTAAAAACCACCCTCTTTTCCTTTTTGAATAAAACAAAAGTAACATCATGAGTCGGATTTGTTTCTAACCCATCAAAGTTTTGACTTTAATTTTATCATCTACAGAATAAAAAGCGAAATGCAGGTTAATGCCATATATTCCAAGCACAAGCTGCCCTAAAGTTATGTTGAAGGGAAAAAGTTCTTTATTTCTGCAATATCTATAAAAGTAGCCAAACACTTTTTCTAATTTTACTTGTTACATAGTAAATAAATAGCCCAAATTTTAAGTTACCCACTGATAACCAGATACCTACTAGACTGATGAATAGTTATCAGAATGATTTTACTTGAGACTAGCCAGCTTTCTTTCCCTAACTTAAATCTTCATGCTTTCTACCAATGATACCTAGTTCCTTTCTTCCTTCTTCCCTGGCCATCCTCTTCCTATTTTATCTTCTGTACCATTTTTGATGGGTCAGTTTCTCATCCTTTCTCTCTAGATCAAAGCTTCTTCAGTCTCCTTTTCTAACAAACTAAGCCAGATTTCTGTAGTCTTATATTTTCCTGTTCCTGTAACTGGCTTCATTTGTAAGATATTTTTCCATGATGCTTTCCATTCTTCACGCAATAGGAAGAAAAGCCTGATTATAGTTTTTTAAGATCAGAGTTAGTTTCCATAAACAGCATCTTGTGCATTGTTGCTTTATACTAGATTTACTCTCCGGAAGTATTAGGTTCAGATCTCAGCTCTGCCTCATCCTACTTCTGCAAGTGCTCAAAATTCACTTAACTTCTGTGGGTCTCACTTCTATGTCAGAGATGATCTAGCCTTATGCACACATTGCCATATGATTGAAATGCGGCAATACATGCGAAGAACTGTCTTTGGCCCATTGGAGCTATTTAAAAAGTGTTTTGTCATTCTCCCATTCAGTTCACCCATCTACCTATCTACCCATCCACAGAAAAGCAGACTGAAGTAGTATTTCATACTGTTTGGCTAAAGTAATGAATTATGAAATGACCTTTTGACTGAATGCATCTAAATGAGTTCAGTGCAAAAAGCTTATTTGGTACTTCATATAAAGATACTGATATTTCCATGTTCACAAACATGTGTTGGAGGAGGAAGATTCACTCCCTTTGTACAGTCTTATTAAATCCTTTTTGATGGCTGTAGTGATGGTGATAGTGCCTGTCCTGTGGTAAGTTCAAGTGATGACTGCTAGGTTGGCTGATGTGAAGGGTGCCATATTAGAAACTAGAACAGTTTCCATTGTTATTATGATCTTATAGGAATGGGTGCATTTTGCTTCTTGTATTGCCAATCCTGTTACTATTTGAATTTCAAGGTGTACTTTTTCTTTGACACCTTTAATTTCCTTAAATTCTGTACTTAGCATAATTTGTGTTAAATTTATAAGTGTGGAATGAAGTTCTGCTCTCTTTGACTTACAGCCATTTTGCTGGTACCATATAGTGAAGTTGGAAGAAGTGTTAGAATGGGATCAGAGATAAGCTCTAGGCCTTGAATTTTTGTGCTAACTGGTATGTCATTTATCCTCATATCTACAATGAGAGGAATGGAATAGATGATCTTTACTGGGTACATAATTCATCTAGTGTCTTGCTACTCCATTTATAGCAATTATTTGATTAAATAATAGACTTTTACCTATACTGCTTCTTTTCATTGTCATTATAGCCTTATGCAGATTATAAAATATAAATTTCAGAGAGAGTAGATTCCTATCTATTTATAAAAAGAGATGGTGAGCAAGATGATCTTTGTTTGCTTTTCTTGCTAAACATTAGGCAGTCCTCCAATACAAACCTTTTGCTTTGATCTCTACCCCATGCAAACTCCTCTTTGGCACCTAGTGTTCACGATGCTATCAGATCCCAATGTCATGTTGGTTCATTTAAAGTTTTAGAGAAAAGTGAATATTTGAACTTTTAGGTATTTGGAATTCTTGTACAATTTTGCATGGTCATAAAGGTTTAGCCTTTCTGATTTTTTTTAACTGCAATAATAAAGTCAACCATTTACAAAGGTCTAGTAAGATTACCAGATAATATATAGAAAATAGTTCCTAAGATATGCGTGGGTGGATGGATAGATAGAAAAACAGAACTAAAAATTATTATTTTTTGAATGTCAAAGTTGGTTTTTTTGCTTAATCTGGCAACCTTTTATGAACAGAAGCTTACTGAATTAAGTAATAATTACCTTCAGCTTCAGGATATTTGCTAGGTTTTTAAGCTTAAAACATGAATTACACCCAGTCTTTATCAGTTTTTCATAAGATGCCAAACACCGTACTTTTATTTAGTAATGTTTTTGTTTAAATTTTAAGCTGAGTAACTATACTAAGAAAATTCTAATCCTTTGGTAAACTCAACTCACCTTCATATCCTCCAGATACAGTATTAATTAGGGAAAAAATTACCCAAGATTTTAAATATATTTATTTGAAGTCAGAAAAATTTGATTTTGAAACTTGCTTTATATCAGACTAATAATTTTTTGCTTCTTGGATCTTCAGTTTCCTTAAATCAGACTGATAATAGGTAATAATCCCTGAACAAGGATAAAAGATTGGTAAGTAAAGCCTCTGGCATGAGTTTTTGGACTGGCTTCCCAAAGAAATATTGGTTTTCAAGTGAATCAAAGAATATTTATTTTCCCTTCAAAAAGCCAGATAATAATGATATTAGGTAACTTCAAATAAGATAAAGTCTAACAGATGTATTTTTAATGTATTAGTTAAAAAAAAAACTTTCTTGAAATTTAATTGACACATCATATAACCCACACATATGGTATAAAAATTTGTCCTTAAAAATAAATCATACTTTTAAAGTCCATTCTAATACTCTGAGGAGCTTCCCTCCAGTGCTGGCACTTGTCATACTCTGCCAACAACTAGCTCTGCTACTTGACTGAAAGTTGAACTAAATTCAAGGTAGGATATAAAAAA
>PVHY01003944.1:62802-100760 GCA_004024945.1 Uropsilus gracilis
TTTTTTTTTTTTTTTTTTTTTGAGACTAGGTCTCGATATTTTTTGTCCGTGGAGCCGCAGGCTCACATTGCCCGGGGTACCACAGACTCAAGATATCCGCAGCCTCAGCTTCCCAGGTAGCTGGGATTACAGGCGCGCACCACCACGCCCAGCTATTTTTTGGACTAGGTCTCACTGTGTTGTCCTGAGCAGGACTCGCACCTCGATCCCTAGCCCCAGCCTGTTCATAAGTTGAAGCTTACAGGCACGAGCCACCATGCCCGGCTTTCGGCAGCCTCTTCCCTCTAAACAAAGAGGGTGTGCAGGGCCCTTATTGACAGCGTCTCTGTGCCAGTTCTGTTCACAGCTCCTCAGTGACATTGTAGGCGTCGTATTTTGTTTGTTCTCCCAGTTCAGGGCTGGGTAGTGCTCGCCCTGCTCCCCTTGAGTCCTGCCCAAGTGGCACAATATTAAGGATCTTTCCTCCAGTACCCACCCATTTGGTTTCTGTGGATGAATAATTGTCTTTAAGATACTTATTCCTGATTGGGTCTCGCATGAGTGGAGGCAAACCCCGGGAGACTGCGGCGGACCTCCCTCCCCCAACAACATGCCCTGCTTCTTCACAGGGCTTAGATGTGCAGTGGGGCCCCGAGCTGACCCCAGCTGCACCCCACCCGATCTCGAGAGAGGAGAGTGGAGCCGGTGCGTGCTGGACGCGGCTACCACACCATCGTGGCATGGCCGCAGAGGGCGCGGGCTGCACTGCCCGCTCGAGACCCGTGTGCGCAGGTCGATCCCGGAAGGTCCAGGGCTCGACCCCAGCCTCGCCCCACCCCCTCCATCAGGTGGGCACTGGCCAGTGAATTATAGTAATTTGCAATAGGATTCTATGCCGCTTAAAATTTTATCAAGCATGACAGGCGACATAAAGCTAAAAAAATCTCAGATTGTAGAATACATATTTTAAAATATATTAGAGATGAAAACTCTTCAGTGAGGTTGATAAGCCTGAACATTCCACCTAGATAAATTCATCTATTTCCCTCCAATGTCCCCATAGAAGCAGAACATCATGAACAGATAGTCTGGGTAGGCTGAAGACAAAGCCTCAAAGGCCTTTTGAGTATAACTAATTCCAGGTTCCTTAGAATATCATGTTGTAACGCAAAGATTCATTCAAAAATTGTATTTGTTCTATAATGGTCACATTGTATGGTTATATTTTAAAATATCATAATAAAAACTTATTTAAAAGACACATTTGGATTAATTCCTATTCTCAGGATCATTAATGATTTAAAAAATATATATGCTTGTCTAGAATTACAGAAATCTAGTGTTAACTTGGTACACTTAGTCCAGTCCCCTTCCTATGTGGATCAAAAAATTGACTCCAATCTTTCACTTGATTGCACGTAATCTCTCAAGTTGGAGTCCAATTTTTAATTACCCATTATCATACAAAAGGTTTCTATTCTCTTACTAACATAATTCCTCAAAATTAATTTTTCTCACTGCACTCCCACTCTCAAAATTAATTTTTACATTTAAATTTTAAACCTAGAGTTTCTTTAATTCTTGACATGTGGCAATCAAAATTTTGTAATACCTATTTATATGAAAAATCAAAATGATTTTGGATTTGTTTATTTTGATTGCGCTCTTTCATACTGCCTAGTAATATTTTTATTATAGCAAGTTGCTGGAAAAGTGTTTTCAGGAAAGAGCTTACAGTGTTTGAATCCTTTTCCTGGGTTTTGGTGGCCATCCAAGAATCTATACTGTTAGAAGTATAGCTTACATAACAAGAAATCAAGAGCAGGTTTTTCAATTTGCAGTCCATCACTTCATAATTTCTTTAAAATATTAGTGAGTCTTCTCTTGTTCTATCTAAAGAGACCATTAGCGTGTAATGTCTGAGAGTTTTGAAAATCAAAAAGTGATGATAACAATGATATTGTGTGAATGGGGGGAAAAGTCTGTTTTATGTCTCTCTGGTTTATCATTGTAGTAAAAGTTGGTTATTTTCCCCCTCCTATTTCTTAATATATTACAAGTAAGTTCAAGTGGTTATGAAATATTGCTAGTAAGACAGGTATGGTGGAGTGCACCTGTAATCCCAGTTACCTGGGAGGCTGAGGCTGGGGATCACTTGAGTCTGAGGGTTCGAGACAACCCTGGGTAACATAGGGAGACTTAATCTCTTTAAAAAAGAAAAAGAGAGGGCCCGGTGCAGTGGCGCACGCCTTTAATCCCAGCCTAGGAAGAGAGAACGACTGATGCTAGGAATTGCTTTAGTTCACAGGTACGAGTCCCTCTCCTGGCAACACAGTGAGATCTAGTCTCAAAAAAATAACTGGGTGTGGTGGCACTCACCTGTAATCCCAGCTACTTGGGAGACTGAGCCTGGGGATCGCCTGAGTCTGTGGGAGCCCAGATCCGATCTGGGATCTGGACTACCCCGGGCAATATAGGGAGACCTAGCCTTCCCCCCCAAAAAAGAATAATATTACTAGTAAAGTAAGGACATTCTGAGACTGACAATTTCTCTTCTTTTTATAGCATAGATGTTTTGCTTTCAAATGTAAATCATATTATGTGTAAAGTCATAGATTTGGATTTAAGGGTATGTTCCTTAGGAAAGACATTATGTGAAACACGTTTCTACTTGGAAGTCTGGGACATAGTAGAATGAGAAAAATGCATAAAGAGAAAGAATATGAAACCAAATTAGGTAGATATGGTTTTTATTTATAGAGACCACCATGTCTAGTTACACATGCATGTTTGTTGGTTGCATATTTTGTTGTGAGGAGAGGGAGAAATGCCATGCTGTTTGGCAGGCCTGGTGTACAACCAGCAGTTTATAATTAGAAAGTCAGTGGAGCTAAGACTTATGCTTGTCTTTCATGAAGAACTGCATTTTCAGTGCATTAACTTTGAGTTTTCTCTGCCCTCTCCTTCACTCTTCCTTGATTTTTCTTTCAGAATCACAGCAACTATGCCAAGTCACAGCTTTCATCAGAACAAGAATAAAGTCTCCCAACAGGTGTTTTACATGTGCTGCAATGAGTGAGAAACACTGAGCCCAAGCACTACATTTTTTCCTGCCACTTTCCAAAACAAATATGAAGATTCTCAGATAAAAACAACAATAACAACAGCAACCTTATTTTCACTTTGAGGAAAAACCAAAAAACCATTAACTAATCCATAGTCTTTTACTTTAAGAACTTCTGTGGATGGTTGGATCAAAAGGCAGAGCCAAGAAAGCAAATTGGAGAGTCGTATTTACGGAACAGGCAAAACACAAGAATGCTCTTAGCTTTCCGATGATCAGAGGGAAAGCAGACTTTTCTGTGGCCTAATAAAGGTGGACTTGGAACATACGTTGAAAGGCAACAAAAACAAAAGACATAAATAGAAGAAAGAAAAACTTTTTCATGGTTTTCACAGACAAATATTCCAGGAGAAGTTATAATGGAGACCAAGGATAATAGGTAAATGAATGTTTTCATTACAGTTTGCTTGGAGATTTTGAGCTTATTGAATTATTCCTAAATTTGACATAGGTAAACAAAAATGGAAAGCTCTCTAGAGGTAAGACCAACTATAGGTAATTTGATTTTGACTGATATTGTGTATTTAACCTTTAAATCAAGGGTTGAAAGTCATTCCTTCCTATCTGTCCAGATGATTTTGGGTTTTGTGTCCTGATGTGACTGTTGTAATATGCAATAGCCTAGATGTAATTTGCTTTCTCCTTTATAATATTTTTATATTAATGCCTCTCACTGGCCATAGGATTATTTGAAAAAGCATTAAAATTACAATTATAAAGTGCCTAGAATTGTATATCCTGAGAAAGAGAACCTTTTGCTTTTCTTTTTTAAGCTATGATGAAAAAAAGAGAACACTTGTTCTTCCCTCAAATTTAGTTTATATTTTATAGGAACATATGCTTATTTTATAAACTTGACAATTTATGCAAAATTACAGTATTTATTTGTAATTAAATTTCTGTGTGCTTTTAAAAATAATATAGCAAAGTGGTCTTTCATAATTTTGACTGTTGTATTCAAATAATACATTAGGTAGTTAACCTTTTAGTGCCATAGAGACCAGGTAAGATTTCACTTTTTATAACCTAGTGATGTCAACAGATAAAAAAACTTTTCAAATTTGCCTATCTAAATCTGAAACATTGAAATAACCCATTTTTTTAATCTTTACATTTAGAAAATGTTTATTCATTAGATAGGAAGGAGGTACAACTATTTTAATAAAACTTGCTACCTGTGAGTCAGGATTAATGTAGTGACCACATGTTACTTAAATGTGTGAATGTATGTGAGTACTGAATCAACTTAATATTTTTCATTTTTACTGACCAATTCAAATATGTAATTATTTTCTGCATTTCCTAGTATTATAAAAAAATTCAGATGAATTATCTTTTTAGTGATGCTAAATTCTTTAAATATAAGAGAAATATATACATATATATATTTTTCAACAGTATTCAAGTTTTCATTTTTGCCTTCTGAAGTGCTTCCATTTAGCATTTTCTTCTTAGTTTTGAAAGCATGTTTTTCAAATTAAGGGTAAACCAAATTCCCTTCAACTTACCAGTTGACCAATTTGTTAGAAATAATTTCATTTGTAAGTTTAAGGAACATTTGTTATATAGAATCATTGATGCTTTCACTGGGTATAAATTTTAAAAAATCATCATTACTTTGCATCATCTAACAAATATCAAAAAGAACAACAGATTAGCTTGTCTTTACAATCACGAAGCGATTAATACTTTAGATGTCTCAGAAGTCTTTCCTTTAGAATTTCATCAGAATTAATTACTGGCATAATTACTTAAAATGTCAGTGATGGAATATAACAACATTTGTGAATGCAGAGAGTAGCATGCATAGATTGACAGTAAAAACATCAATTATTATTCTCTTAATATTCCTTTTATAAACACTTATTAAGCCATTTAAAATCTTTCTTATTAATACTATAAATATACTCCTTTGAAAAATTGAAAACTACCAACAGAACTAAAGCAGAGAACAAGAGGGGGAGCAGGGAGAAAACAGGGTTGGGGAAGGCACAAAAGACTAAGATAGTGCATGGGTGGTAAGGTGATGGGAGAGCATCGGGGTAGACAGTGATGCAAATATATATGTATTTAGATATATTAGTGCAAACAATAAAAAGTAAAAAAAAATACTATAAGTATGAGGATACATCAAGATGGTGGCAGAGTCAAGACTCCAGGCTCACCTCCTCCACATGCTCACAACTAGATTGCAGAAAACCAAAGCCAAAAGTCTTCCAAGGGAAAAATGAATCATCACTGCACAGACTAGGGACAACAGTCTAGTGGAACAGGGTAGTAGGAAAAACTTAAAAACTTGAAGTGAACTCTGTGTACAGTGATTCTGGGGTAGTGTAACTCCCTTGAGTGAGAAGAGGCAACTGTCCAGAGCCACCACAGCTGTTGATGACTTGGGCACATGCCATCACTGGGGACTTCTGAGACCTGGGAAAGCATTGGAGAAGGGGTTGCACAAATTATCAGAGATGTTGAAGGGTACACTATTAGAGAACTCTCAATATATAACAACTAGATCATAAATGGGTAATAAGAAGCTGTTCAGTGTACCTGTGTCTCTTCATAGAAGAGCCTCCTTCTTGCAGCAAGGAAGAGAAATTCAAAACAACTGCTACTCCTCCAACCCCTCATGTCCAAAATCAAAACAAAGGAACACTTGAACAAACTAGAGCTCAAGCACCTGTCAGTAATAGGCACAGGAATTCTAGAATAAGACTCTGATGCTCTGATGGAAATAAAAGAGAACAACACCAAGCCTGTTACTCCATATTAATGACCACCTGTGTCCAGCTTGGTATCCAGACCTTAAAGATATCCCAGAGTGGAAGTGGAGACTAGATGATGAAATGAAGACTGAGGTGTAGACTAGAGGATAGGATCACTCTGTACCACACACGCAGTGCTGGCACTTACAACACAATAGAATTTCAGGCTCCAAAGTTAATAGAGGTAAACACACCAAGACACACTATAATAAAGCTGTTGAAAACACCAACAAAGAAAGAATATTAAAAACATCAAGAGAAAGAAAGGATAACTGCAAAGGAACACCAACCAGACCATCAGCATTCCTCCTGTTAAATAGAAACATTATAAGTATCAAGGAACTGGAGGTAGATATTTAAACTGCTTAAATAACAGGATTTCTAGAATCCTTACCCAGCGAGGTTAACATTTAAAATGAAAAAAAAAAAAAAGTAAGGAACATCATTGAAATAAAAAAATTGTAAGAATTTATAAATATCAAGTTGATATTGAATTTCTAAAGGGATGATAAAGGGCTATTGAGGCAAAAGACACCCGGATTGTTTAGCTGGAAGAAGAAGAGAAGCATAACAATAAGAATGAGTCAGAAATCAGGCCCACCAACAGATCACACAAATATGAACAAATAGTATGTCATATACTCTCAAACAAAAATTAGATAACACATCAGACAGTAGAAATAGAATTTAAACAAAACAACAGGATGCCCTCAGAAAAGAAGCCAAAAACAAACAAAACAAAAACAAAAGCATAAGAATATGTTAACAAGCACTTATATCTCAATAAATACCTTATGTTTAAACAGCTTGAAATCACCCAACAAAGGATATACAGTGACTGAATGGATTACAAAGCAAAGTCAAATCTATTGTTTCTGAAACACTCATATACCAACAAAGATGAGCATAAGCTTATAGTTAAAGGCTAGAAGACAGATATTCAAGAGAATGGCCACCAAAAAAAAAAAAAATCAGAAACAACTATACTTTTATCTGAAAAAATAGACTTCCAAATAAAATAGATAATAAGAGATAGAGGCAAGCACTGTTTTGAGTAGGTATCTGTACAAGAAAACAAAACTCAAGAATCTATATACACAAAATGTGGGGGCACAGAGATACTTAAGACAATAAATGACAGACCTTAAGAGAGATATATTGGTAACAACACAATAATATTAATATCTCACTTACAAAAACAAATCAGCAATATAAATAATAAACCTGGAATGAAAGTCTTAAATGAATAATCAGAATTAATAGGTCTAATAGGCATCTACAGAACACTTCACCCAGAAAACATGACATGTATTTTTTTGAAGTGCACAAGGAACATTTTTAAGAATAGGCCATATCTTGAGATATAAGTCAATTCTCAATAAAACCACAAAGATGAAATTATACTTAGTACCTTCTCTGGCCATATGTCATAAAATTAGAAATGAACAATAAGGAAAAATGGAAAGTTGAAGTCATGAATATCTAGACATTAAACATCATTATGATAAAAAGGATAAAAGAGGAAAATGAACTTGAAATTAAAACATACCTTGAATGGGTGAAAATGATGACACAAGCTACCAAAATCTTTTGGTTGCTGCAAAAGTGATTATCAGGAGAAAGATCATTGCAATATAGTCAGTACATCAAAAAGCAAGAAAATTCTCAAATAAATAATTTAGTTTCCCATCTAAAGCAACTTGAAAACAAATGAGAACAAATGAGAGACTTGATGTTAGTGGAAAAAAAGAAATAGTAAAAATAAGGGCAGAAATAAATGAAATATAGATTAAAACAACCTTACAAAAAGTAGATAAAAGTAAACAATATTTTCAAAGAAATTGAACAAAAACATTAAAGTTTATGTGGAACCACAAAATACCTTGATTGCAAAAACAATCCTGAGGGTAAAGGGGAGATATGAAAATATCATATTACCTGTCTTCAAACTGTACTTCAAAGCAACCATTCTAAAGACGATATGGTATTGGCACAAATAGATACATGAATCAATAAAATGGAATTGAAAGCCCTAAAGAAATACACATACATACCAGCACTTAATCTATGAAAAATCATCTATGGTCATAAAATTGAAAAAAGTCAATTTTTGTAATAAATGGTACTGGGAAAATTAGAAAGCCATATATAAAAGAGTAAAGTTGAATCCTTTGCCAATTCCATACACAAAATAAACTCCAAATGAATTAATTATCTAAATATAAGCCCTACAACAATATACATGGAAGAAAACATTGTTGATATGTTACATGATATCAATGATAAAGATATTTTTGGTGACTCAAGCTCTGGCAAGGGAATTAAAAAAATTAAGCAATCATGATTAATTCAGATTTAAAAACTTCTATATGGTTATTGAAAACACAAGGTGATTAAAAAAACATCCTGCTGACTGGGAAAAAATACTAACACAATGTAATTGATAAGGAATAAATATTCAAGATATATAAAACCTCATCTAATTCAGCAATAAAAAAATAGACAACCCAGTTAATAAATGGGCAACAGATATGGACAGAAAATTTGCCTATGAGAATATCTAGAAGACAAAAAGACATGAAAAAAACTATTCTTAATTGACTCTATAAGAGAGATGCAGGTTAAAACCACAATGAAATAATATCTCACATCCATGAAAATGGCACATATTAAAAAGGACCCCTGGCAACCTAGGTTGGAGAAGATGTAGAAAAACAATGAATTCTATTATACAATAGAGTTGTATAATATGGGAATATAAACTGGTATTTTTTGGGAATAATATGGGAATTATGGGAATAATATGGGAATAGGATTATATATTATGGGACTATAAACTGGTATTTTATGGGAATAATATAGGAATTATGGGAATAATGTGGGAATGTAAACTGGTGCAATGATTACAGAAAACCTTCTGGATTGACCTTAAAAACTAAAAATGGAAATAATGTATGGTCTTGCCATTAAACTCTTGAGATAGTTCTACAATAATGTCAAACTCTTAGAAACTAGTGAACATCAGTAAACATCTTATGGGTTCTGCGATAAGAGGTAGTGGGAGTGGGAGGGAATGAGACAGGGGATTATGATACAAGTTAAAAATACAAAACAACCTTAAGTAAATTAAATGTGATTTCTTGATCTCCTTCCTGGAACACAATAATTCTCAAAGTAATAAAGGATCCAGTGTGCTTCTTGAGCTCTGAGTCATTCTTTTGCTTTTGTTTGTTTGTTTGTTTGTTTGTTTTAGAGACTAGTTCTTGTTATGTTGCCCAGGGTAGTCCTGAACCCACAGACTCAAGTGATTCCTAGCCTCAGCCTCCCAAGTAACTGGGATTACAGGTGCGCGCCACCACCCCCAGCAGGCTCTTGAGTGTTTTATTTCATGTTCTCACCTTGCTCAAGTCACTGCTTTAACACTTAGGTTCTTCATGGGCACTGGTTTTATAATATTTTGGAAAAAGAAATTAGGTTGTCTGTATGATGAGCAATGGTCAAGTTTTTGCTAACATAAAAGTGGATAGATTATTGAATATACCGTATGAATATTCGTGCTAAATGTTGAGAACTTGTTTCTCTTGTAGGAGGCTGCCTTGGGGTTTGTCTCTTCTCTGTCACCCTCAGAAAGACTCTGGAGTATTAGTGCAAAGAGCAGATCTCAGGATATGGAGGAGGTGGACCAGATTTGGGGAAACTTCGATGCTAAGGAAGCAGTTCTAGTTCCAGTATGCTAAGGAGTATGGCATATTTGGGATTGATTCACTTGGTAACAAAGTCTAAGGGATCCTGTGTTTTGCTTCTCATTTGATAGGTGATAAAAATGAAGGTACTTGCTCAAACACAGAAGGTTGTTAAAGAAAAAAGTATTCCACTCATTGAAACAGTGTCCTGAAGATTTCATTCAGAGCTTTTGCAATAGCAGAGATAATTTGGTTCAACGCTTAATGTAATAAAACAGCTGAGGATTTATAGCCAACAGTAGAGTGAGAAGATCAGGGATTGGAAGCTTGGTAACAGACACCTTCAAGCCTGTAGCGGTACTTTTTTTTTTTTGAGAGTAGGTCTCACTATTTTTGCCCATGGAACTGCAGGCTCACGTTGCCGGGGGTACCACAGACTCAAGCTATCCCCAGCCTCAGCTTCCCAGGTAGCTGGGATTACAGGCGCGCACCACCACGCCCAGCTGTTTTTTGGAACTAGGTCTCACTATGTTGCCCCAAGTGGGACTCGAATCGCAATCCCTAACCCTAGCCTCTTTATAGGCTGAAGCTTACAGGCACGAGCCATCGTGTCCGGCTTCAAGCTTCAACCCTTTAGTAAGGGTTCTTGCTAAAACCAACCTTGACAAAAATTTTGCTTAAGCCAGGGTGGTCAGCTACAAGATAGGGAGGAATTTGGTTAGATATTTAGGGTGGGGGGGCTCCTTGCTAAAAGGAGGAAGCTAGACAAGTCTGAGACAGGCCCAAGGACAAGACTTAGTGTGAACAACATGCAGGGGGACCTTCTAAAGCTTGGTCTAAGAGAACCCTTGTCAGGTTCAAGCCCAATCCTGCCTTCACCTCTGTTTTCCCAAGTGCCTGACTCTACATCTTGCCTGGTGGTTGCGGTGTTGTACTTTCAATCAGGGTTCTCTATGTAGACTTATGTTCTTAAAAACCATTTATTCAACAAGTATTGAGTATTTATGTGCCAGGTACTTGAAAATGATATACTCACTTCATAAGTTCAGACATTCTTTGCTGCATGTTTTCAACTTCCATCCATTTTGTTGAAATGTATAAAAATTATCATAGAATGAGAAAATAGAAATAAGCTTTACTTGTCATAGATCCATTCTTTTTTTTTCTTTAATCAGTGTGAGAGAGGGAAAGCTTAGCAATTGCAGTGACATTTGAGCTGGGTCATCAAGTCTGAGCGGAGATTTTAAAAGGTAGGAAGGAGCCAGATGTATAGGACAAAAGAGAGTATGGAGAGACATTCCCCCCACCTCAATACAAAAACTTAAGAATAGACATGACTGCATAACCCCGGGGTGCTCAGATTGAAGGGCAGGAGAAAGATTGGAAAAATAAGCCTGTGTTTGAAGTATCTGAGCTTTATCTGTAGATGACTTGAAGTACTAAACATCATTGAGGGAGGGAAAGTTTAGATGTACTCCATTGGAGAGTAAGTAACTCATTGACAATATGAAAGGTAGTTTGGAGGGTATTTGTAGGATTGGAGGGTGTAGAAGTATTGGTTGGTGGACTGGTTTAAAGGATTTTGCAATAAGCAAGTAGAGCCATGACTGGATGGTCCAAGAAAGAGAAATATAAACAAAAGAGTGAATGTCTATTTGAAAGCTTTTTGGCATCGTTGAATTTAGACATGACAATTGATTAAATGTAGAAGTAGGTTTGCTGGTAATTACCATTATCTTTCTTGGGATATTTGTTTTGTATCTCTAATATCTTCAGATTATTTAACTCCAAATAGAAACTATTTAGAGCTGGGTGCAGTGGTGCATGCCTTAAATCCCAGCCTTGGGAGGCTGAGGCTAGGATCACTTGAATTGGTGGGTTTGAGACTACCCCAGGCAACTTAGCGAGACCTAGTCTCAAAAAATAGCTGAGTGTGGTATGGTGGCGTGTGCCTGTAATCCCAGCCTTGGGAGGTGAGGGTAGGGATCACTTACTTGAGTTCGTGGGTTCGGGGCTATCCCAGGCAACATAGTGAGATCCAGTCTCTAAAAAAAAAAAAAAAAAGAAAAAAAACGAGAGAGCAGAAAAGTGATCAAAGACTTAGGAACCAACACATATTTGTGATTACTGATGGAATGAAAAGTTTTCTTTTTATAAAATTAGAGCTGTAATTGCCCTAAATGATTTTTTAATTGATGAATGTTTTAGGTAAATTGTTTGACCAGTATTGTAATAGAGATTACAGAAATAGTGAATAATCATACACTTTGTGAGATTTAGGTTTGGGTAAATTATGAAAAGATGTACATTCAAATATTATCATAGGCTTTCTCTAGTTAAAAAATTATCCTTGATGATTTAAAAATATTTAATGTTATAACCAGTAAGAGCCACCTTCCTTAGCTATTTTATATTTATCTAATTTAGTCAATGAAATTCTATCAATGGAAAAATTTGAAATGTTTTGGGAAATAAGCAGCATTTTAACAGATGAGACTTCGATTCACTTACCATTCTTGTGAAAGATAATCATTGTTTTAGAAATTTCTTACCAATTTTTCTTTAAAAAACTTTGACCATTCCCTAACTAGTATTTCATTTGTGTCCCAGTAGTGGTTGCCTGTCAACCGCTATAAATTATTCTCCAAGACAGAAAATGTGTGTAGCCATTTATAAGTACTTCTGTTTGAAGAACCCTATAATATGCACCACTTTTAATACAAATCAGAAAATAGGTTTTTTTCCCCATAAATATACAGATCTGTAATTTTGTAGACATGATTTCTGTGATTCATATTTCCAGGTCATTCTACCATTGACTCTGCACAAAGTTAAAACAGTGGTCACCTTTTGATCTGCTTGTTGATATCATTCCATCTTCAGATAGTTAGAAATGAGAGAAATGACACTTAAAACTCCAAAGTCTTTAATGAGTTAACAATAAATGCTATAAATACTATAAATAAAACTACCACTTTTTTTTATAAGTAAGCTCATATTTCTAGGTATTTCTGACCAGAGGATGTTAATTTAATCAAATTATGGACTAGAGAGTTCTGGATGTGACACTGTTCACATTCAGAATAAGCTTTTAAGTAGCTACTTCAATTGACTATAACTGAATAGTGTAATCAACAGTAGAATCTCACCATTTGTGCTGAATATCTCTATTCTGAGTATCTCTGATCTTAACTCATATTTGTCTACCACATTCAAAAGTATTTTCCAGCATGTGTGGTCATGAGGGCTTGTTACCTATAACCAGCCGATGATAAAATTGCACATGCTTAAAATTACAAGATTGGAATTAGCCCTTGGGAGAGAATTAGAACTCTTGTTCCCAAGTGAATTGACAGTGCATGATTTTTAGAATCCAGGCAGGTGTTTGTGCTTACGTCAGTGCTGGGAGCAGCACAGAATGAGGGAAATCAAATAACTTGTATTTGCAAGGAAACTTTAGATAAATTCCTTATCCTTTCTGTGTCCCGAACCCTGGCTTTTAATTGTGGAGTATACGGTCTTCTTGCAGGTTTATCTAGGGATTAAATGTAATAGTGAATATGAAAGGTTTGGCATAACTTGGTAAAAATGAATATTACTTTAATTGTTGCATTCTTTTTCCTTATAGTGAACCCAGTATTTATCTGTCTCTAGGTCACAGAAATTTTTGTACATGAAAACCATTCCCCTGTTTGAATAGTTTCTCTCTCTCTCTCTCTCTCTCTCTCTCTCTCTCTCATTTGAGACTAGGTCTCCCTTTGTTGCTCAGGGAACCGCAGGCTCACGTTGCCCGGGGTACCACGGACTCAAGTGATCCCCAGCCTCAGCTTCCCAGGTAGCTGGGATTACAGGCATGTGCCACCATGCCCAGCTATTTCTTGAGACCAGGTTTCACTATGTTACCCCGGGTGGGTCTCAAACCCACAGACTTAAGCGATTCCTAGCCTCGGCCTCATGCTTTGTAGGCTATGATTAAAGGCACATGCCACCGTATCCAGCCCTGAATAGTCCTCTCTTTTTACTCCAGAACAAACATCTCTAGGGACATCAGTAACAACCACAGATGGGTATATGGAACTCTTGGTTTGGTTCCTTAAAAGTGGGGTTAGATTTTATATCTGTGTATGATCTTAGGTAGTTGCAACCGTTCTGAATCTTCCATACTTGTAAGATAGGAGTAGAAATACCTCATAAGGTTTTAGTGAAGGTTAAACTGGTAGTGTTTGATGTCTAGTAAGTGCTTAATGAATGGTAGGTACTTTACTTGTTGCTTAAAATTGCCAACTGCCTTTGTCATATTTCAGAAGCAGTTAGGAGACTGATCTTCTCCCAAATGGGAACGTGTTATCCACATACACGTGTGCTAGTATAACTACAAGTATAGTTGAGAGAGGTCTTGACTGTGGAGCACTGCCCTCTAGTATGAAGAAACAGAGGTGCCATGATCAATGAGAATAGATTGTCCTGTTGACAGTTATTCTGTGCACTGTCCTTTCCTTCCTAGGGAACCTTTAAGTGGAAAAAAAAATCAATTCTATTTGTAAATACACAGAGACACATGAAAATGCACAAGAAGGAAATACCAAGACCATTTAGGAGACTTTCCTCATCAGCAGGGAGGATGTTGAGGAAATGAGGTGTGACCTCGCTGGGAAGTAGAACCAATAACAATGTGATAGAAATATCTGGCTAGGCTCTGAACCCTGCAACATTCTCGGGAATAAAGATAACTAGGGAAGAAATGAAAAAACTAAACAAACCAAAAAAACCAAAAACAGGTTTCATCCAGATGCATAATCAAACAGGAGTAAAGTCTCCGTTCTGACAAGAAGCCATGCGGCTAGTCCTGGAAAACCTTGTTGATGGGAGATATTATCTTGGCACTTAACAGCAGCTAATGACTAAGTAGTCATCTTTTATTTTAGCATTTTCCCTTTTGCATTGAAATTATGCTTATTGTGTATATGTATCACCCTCCCCCATGAGTTTTTTACAGAGTTCTTTTTGTCATTGTCTTTGACTTGTAAGCCTCTGGTAGACTACTCACAGTTAATACTAAGTGATGCTAACAGAGCTGGAGAAGTAGTAGGTTTTTCATGAGGGGAATAAAGTGAAGTTGAGATAAAGAGATTTAAGAGGACCCAATTATCCTTTGCCTGTTTCACTTTTATTTTTCTCTGACATTCATCTTGATTATTCTAATGCCAAGGCAAGAGAGAAGGAAGAAGCCAACGGTAAGTGGAAAAGAGTGTGTTGGTCACCATCTTGATATTCTTGCCTGTTGCTATTTCTTTAAGGTGCTATGCCCCGAGATAGGAATTCTCCTCCTTTATCATATGAGTGACCAGCACATAGAGTTGCAGCACACTTTTATTATATGAATAAAGGAGCCCCTTAACAGGTCAGTGGCAGCCATGTTTCACCTCACAATAACCCCAGGAGGAAGGTGAGCTTGGAACAATGTCAAACCCCAGCATTGCGAAAGTTGGGACCCATACTCTCCATCCACTATCACACAGAATTAGACAATGAAGAAGGGCAGAAAATGGAGAGTAATTGGGGGGGGGGGAAGGACAAGAAAGAAGGAAAACTGAGTGTAAGAATAATAATAGTTGTAAGAAAGGTTAAGAAAATAGTATATTGTGTATTGTGTGTAGTGTATTATGGTATTTGCTACTCATACTTTTAAAATGTTTCATTTAATCAACTTTATGGTGAAATGTTTTCTAAGTTTGAGTCTTAAATTTCCTACTATCTGGCACTAAGATTCCATTAAAAAACTAGTTATTAATATACAATAAATGTATTTTTATCTACATACTTCTATAGCCACTTTGCACTATCTCTGTATTTTCTGTTAAGTGTTCCAAGAAAGGATATTTAATTAAAGGAGAGGAATTCAGAAGTTGCAGGTGGTATTTATTATTCCATAAAATGGCTTATAATATCTGAGGAGGCTGAGTCAATTTTTCCTTTCTAGTGAAAATTCCTTTTGGATTATCCAGTTGATATATGTAAGCATGACTATACTTGAGGCTCTAACTAGTTAATTTTACTTTGGCAAAGCTGTTTCTGAATAACTTGAGATTTTTTGCAACTAAACAGCTAATTCTCATTAAAATTAACAGTAGTTACAAAGGCATCATATAAAGTTTTTATAATTTTATTTACGGATAACTTTTACTGCACTTTAGGGGATTCATAATGTGCTTCTTGGAAAAAGAAAAGGCAGGGATGTTAATTCAAAAACATGACATCATTTCCCAAAGCATGTTTAATGTAACCAAAAATAAACATCAAGCTATTGTGTCTACATTAACACAAAGAGAAGGGAAATTTAGTCATTTGTCTCACTAGTTATTGAATGTGACTGGAGAATAAATTCTACTTGTCCCATAGCATTTCTGGTTGAAGACACAGTCTTCCACAGCAGGGTTTACTCTGCATAAGACTTTGAAGGTAGAGCTTGAGATCCACTGTGGCCAGTGACAGTGAGCTGAAGAAGGCACAAATGGGAAAAGCTATTTTGGAAGTGAACATGAGACTCACAGTCTCAGAGCCTTGTGAAATACAAGGCTTCCTATATGAAGGATACTTGAACTGAATCTGAGGGAGAGTGAACATTAAAAAAGGAAAGAGAATGCCTGCTAAGACCACTTGAGAGAGCTGGGAGGTTCATTTGATGAAGCTGGTTAATAGAACAGTGAAAGAAGAGAGTGAAAAGTAAAATTTGAGTGTTCTAATAACATATTTGTATTTCATCTTGTTTAAGCATTTGGAAGCATTGGTGTCAGTTATGCCCATTCTGGAAAAAGATTGAGGACCTGTTAAGAAAATAAACAAACCCCAAAAAGCAAGGTTGCAACATTCAACCTTTTCGGTCTGAGAGAAATTGTACACACAGTGTCCAGGGAAAGCCATTGCATTCACACCAATTGTGATATTACTGATATAATTATTTAGCTGTAAACCACAACCACAAAAATTTTCACTTCAAAGAGTTTAATTCAGTGGTTTTTTAGGATATTTATCCATATATACTACAATTATTTCTATTCCAGAACATTTTCATCATTCCTGAAAGAACCTGTTAGCACCTACCCTCATTCTCACTCCCCTGCCCCTGACAACCAATAATCTACTTTCTGCCTCTGGGGATTTGCTTACTCTGGAAACTTCATACACATGTACACGTAGAGTATGTGATCTTCAGTGCCTTGCTTATTACCATGTTGGCTGCTATTCTCAAAGTTTCTCCATGCTTTGACTTGAGTCACTTGTCCAGAAAGCTTGACATTGGGTTTTGAGAGGAAGGAATGGGTGGAGGGTCACGCTGTTTGAGACTGGGTTACAAGATGTACAAGATGTGTTTCTTTGTCAGGGAGTGATTTAGGAATACATCCACTGCAGGCATAGCTAGCTTACTGAGACCATAGGGGTGCCCTACCTTAGGCTCGATTGGCACAGGGACTGGAGAAGGATGACTTTGCAGATGGCAAGGAACTCAGAGACTGCTCAGGAGGATCTGGGGCAGGCACAGCCATCATGCCGCACAAGCCAGAGGTTTCTGGTGCAACATGCTAGAGTCTCTTGTGTAGAGTCATCTCAGGCACATCTCTCAGTGAGAGTCATCAAAATGTGAGTCATCAAACTGAATTCTCATTCATGTCTTCAGAATCAGCATTAAGAAAATAAGTGGAATTGTGACCTTGTTCTTCCATCTTGCTGGTGGTCACTTGTCATGATAGATGCCAAAGTGACCAACTTGCCAAATGACTTGTAGGTCAAGGTCAGCTGGCACTGGCAGAATAAATGTGGGAGTAAGGACACAGTCTTCTAGTCTTGGAAATGAGTCAGCTAGTGCTGGGGCTTTGGGGATAGAAATCAAGAAAAAGAAGACAAAGGCAAAGAGGGAAAGTTGGAGTCCACGTTGCAAGGAAGTGGGCATTCACCCATTTACTTATTGAACAGTATTTTTGGGTACCTGTGGCATGCCAGGCCCTGTTCTAGCTGCTAGGGTGAGGGAAGTTATTTAAAAAGGCCTTCTCATAGAGCAAACAGCATAGTGGGTTTTGATGGACATTGTGGAGATCGATATATATATATATATATATATATCAGTAGGTGATATGTACTCTGGAGAGGGCCTAGGTAATTTAAGAAGTACCAAAAGTACTGGAGGTAACATTGGGACTGTTGCTGTTTTTGTTTTTGTTTATTTTAAACAAAGTGGTTGAGAAGGCCTCCTGGAAAGAGGTCTTACACATGTGAGTGTAGACATAAAAAACTTGAGGGAGTGAGAAATCCATTTGGATGATGGTCATGCCAAACAGGGTAAATAGGTAACTATCCAAACATACTAGGACAGGAAGCATGCATTGGTGTTCTAGAAGGGTGCCAAGTGTAGGATAAGCTGGGGGAGATGATGATAAGAATTCAAGAATTGCCCATTAAGGTCTTTGGACTGACTTTTTTTTTTTCCAGTGTGACTTGGAGAGTCATTTATGCATGACTTTTCATTTTCAGATTATGTTACCTTGATTTTGTTTGTTTTATGTTACCACACCTTTTACATGCCACCAATACATTTCATGTACTGAACTCAAAATTGTCAACACAGTATTTTCACTTGAATAGTTGATTCCAGGAAGGCCTGAGAGGGCAGAAAAGGTTCTGCCTATATCTGAAATTGGAATATGGGATGCCCTGAGAAAGCATATAGAAAAAGCAGCAGCAGATGAATAAGTCTGACTTAGGAAAACATACTTTCATTCAAGGTCAAGAGACTGATAGAGAGCTATAATGAAGGGGATTTATCAGAGTTACCACTGCTCTTACTCACCTGTGGTCCCCTCCCCATCATTCTTCACCCCTAAGTTCCTAAGTCCTAGTCCAATAATCACCACTTCTTGCCACTTTCCTTAACACTTCCAGCATGCTTCTGTCCCTGCAAATTGTGTTATGCATTTATATTGGTATTATAGCATTTGTCATATTTTTATTAATTATAATTAATTTGTATTAATTGCAGTGGATGCACCTTTGAATTCCTTTTTGCATCTTAAGGGTCTAACACATAGTAGTGTTCAATGTGACTATGATGTCTGAGGCATGAATGAATGACTATAATATAGATATCAGCTTCATTCTTAACACCAGTCAGCAAGGTTTAGTTTTGTTTATGGTTCTGTTCAGATGTCTTTGTCTGACTGACTAGCAGTAGCTAAGCTGATAAGGGTTTGTTTATGTCACATCAAGAAGGCTGGAGGAAGGCCATTCTTGAACAATGTCAAAACCTACAATTCAGTGATGGTTGAGGACTTTCTGTCCTTCTAAGCTGCTTTGTACAGCTCTAACATGTTCATATCCAGTATAGATATAGAAAAAGGGAGACAATAGTTCCATCTCCTTTATCAGGAAAACAAGGATTTTCTCAGCAATCTTCTAGTTCTCATTGGCCAGAACATCACAGGTAACATCTAGCTCCAAGGAAGGCAGGGAAAATATATGTTTAGCTTTTCACCTAAAGTGAAGCAGATGTGACTGGGAAAGAAAGTTGGTCACAAGTAGTTTTGAGCATCTGGAGTTCATTTGTAAGGATTAGTGTTTCTTAGTAGTGCTTAGTAGTATTGTTTCTTAGTATTACTACTAAGCGTTTAGTAGTAGTGGGCTCTGAAGTTGGACTACTAACATTTATAGTAATCAAACTATAAGTAAGATGTTTAATTTCATGTTTCTTACCTGAAAATTCATATTTAGGTACTTCATGGGTTGCTGGGAAGATAGACTGAACTAAATAAAGCACATAGCTTTTAGTAGGTACCTTACACATAATAAGTACTCCACAAATGTTGCATATTTTTTTAATGTGGTCTCAGAAGAATCTGAAAAGTTTGACTGGAGATAATCTTCGTAGGCTATGGGAGCTCATCTCAGAGATGAGAAACTTGTAATTTAAACTTTTTATAAGTTAAGCTTTTTGCCCCCTGCAGGAGGAATAAACTGGGAGCTAACCTGAAAAATTAGGGGACCCTAGGTGCGTAGCTCTCCAGACCCCAGGTGTAGGAGTGTTAAAGTTATAAACTGCATTATTATTAAAAAAGATTTGGGAGCCCAGTCATCAGATTCTTTATTTTAATTAAATTCTCTACAAAAGGAATCATTGAAACGCTAGTAACGAGCTCGAGGCAAGGAAAACTTGATAAACTAGATAAGCTTTACAGCCAAGAAATAATCTTGGGTGACCTGTAACCAACTTAGTTATCATAATTCCCTAAAAATAATTGCTTAGGAATGTTTAGTATTATCTAATAATAATCTATTTTCTGTTAAGATATTGATTTCTGTCTTCCACTGAGATATTGCCCTCACGCGCTCATAAAATGCTAATATTGCCCTCACACGCTCATGAAATGCTGATTCCTGTCTCTCACTGAGATAATGCCCTCATGTACTCATAAAATGCCTCTCCTCATGGAATGTTAAAGTAACTCGTTTAAACAATATATATGCGGCCTAAAAATCTAAAATAAACCAGCAAATTCTACTGCTCACTATGTGCGTGTCTGTGTTCATCATTCACCGGCCTGTGTTTTTCCTGTCTATCTAAAGCCTGGTACCTTGCGGCCTCTTCCTTGGCACGGCTGGTCCGCGGCAGTAGGCCTTGAAATAACTTGAACTGGATTCTATAGCCATTGAACTATTCTTGAAGGTTCTGGACTTCGTAGGCCTGTGGAATAACTTGAACTGAATTCTATAGCCATTAGACTATTCTTAAAGTTTCTGAACAGGGCACACAACCAAGTCAAAAACAATCTTCTAGTCTAGTTCTGTGGGCATTTTGCCTAAGTGATAAGTGACACTGCTAATTCCTTCCTTAGAGCTTTTAACTTAATCTCACTGATCCATTTTAGTTTTATTTCTACTTTAGTCTTGTCTCCTTTCAAGTCGTTCTTAGTGCTGCTGCTTATGGAATCTTTGTAGAATGTGATTATGATCACTGAACCTGTTGAAAACCCAAGTGACTCTCTATCCCTTACATTAACTTTGTGAGTGTCATAAAGGGAACTTCATGACCAATATTCCTGCAAACTCTTCCAGAATCATGATCTTTGTGCCCTAACATGAATGCTCTTATCCTGTCATGTGGAACTAATACCATTTTCCTCAGCTTACCAGAAATACTTTTATTCAATGATTTTACAGGTACTACTTTTTTACTGATTATATATATTTTCTTACATTGTTGTATATCCTGATGTTTTTCCATAATTATGCCACCTGTGAACTGTTATCCTGATCATTTATGTTCACCCCTCCTTGATTTCGCCCTCCCTCCCTACTTCTTCCTTGCTGTATGCTTCAGTTCCATTATCAGTTTGTTAGTTTTAACTTTTCCTTGTCCTTTTGATTGTTTTCCTATATCCCACATATAAATGAGACTAACATTCTTTTTCTTTCTGCCTATCTCCACTCACATGATTCCTTTTACCTCCATCTATGTTGCCACAAACTTAAGACATGAGCTTGTCTTTACTAATTGCTGATTAATAGTCCATTGTGTAAATATACCACAACTTTTTGATTCATTTGTCAGTTTTGAGGCATTTGAGTTATTTCCATATACTGGCTATTGTAAAGACTTCTACAATAAACATAGGAGTGCAGGTATCTTTTCATATTAGTGTTTTTTTTTTTTTTTTAATTCTTTGGATAGATTCCCAGAAGTGGAATTACTGTATCATATGATAGTTCCATATTAAGTAGTTTGAGGGTCCTCCACATTGCTTTCCATCGTGGTTGGACCAGTGTGCATTCCCACTAGCAGTGTAAAAGTGTTCCTTTTTCTTTGGATTCATGCCTGCACTTGTTGCCTTTTCTTTTCTTTTCTTTTCTTTTCTTTTCTTTTCTTTTCTTTTCTTTTCTTTTCTTTTCTTTTCTTTTCTTTTCTTTTCTTTTCTTTTCTTTCCTTTCCTTTCCTTTCCTTTCCATTTCTTTTCTTTTCTTTTCTTTTTGATGTGAATGAATTTTACTGGTGTGAGGTGGTATCTCATTTACAGGTGCTATTTCTTTCCCTTAGAGATTACTGTCCTTTTTCTGCATGGCTTATGATTTTGTTATTTTTTACGACTTCACTGAATGGTATATCTGTAATATCTTCACTGTTTTATTTTCAAGCAGAACAATCTTGTGCTGATCCATTAAACAAGGACAAATGATTTGTTACATGTTTGCCTTTGTACCAGTAAGCATTCTACAGGTCTCCATTCTCCAGAACTAACTTATTGTTTCCCCATGATCAAAGACATGTTCATTCTATTTCATAAAATAACTTGACACAACAATTGTTTCAGTGGAAGTTAACCTGAGGTTATGCGTCCAAACTGTTATCTATGTGGTATGTGAGACTGAGAATATGCAGAATAAAAAAAATTGCCTTTTAAGAGTTGTTACATTAGGTTGGACTGGTATTTTATTACCAAGGTTAGAATTTTCAATTGTTAAAATAAGTTTAAGTTAGAGACCAGAGGTGATAGGGGGAAGTAGGGCCCTTGTCACCCAGAGAAGGGGAAAAGAGATATCAGGGCAGATTAAAATGGGATCATATGAGAAGGAATAACATTGTTTTCTGTTTCCATCTTGCCATTTTCAATTTGTCTGATAAAACAACTTTATTTCTTTATATATCTGTAATAGGTTCCCCATTTCTTACTGAATGTGAACCTACCCCAGAAGGGACTAAAATTTTGGCTTTTTGCTTTTCTGCCGGACAATATACTCTTAAATAACAGATTAAAGCTTAGCTAAACATTTCTTAGAATACATCATTTTTGCTCATTTCCTTTTCATCACTGGTGAAAATTCACAAAGATATTTATTGAAGTGTTAGCACCTTTGAAAAATTGACATACTCTTGTAAATATCGAAGGGTTTTAAGTAGCCTAACAGTTATTTTCAATGGAAAATTGGGCAATATTGGAAATGAGGTTTATACAATAATAAAAATGCTGAAAAAAAATACCATGTGCTTTTAGAATCACTGCAGTAGTATTAAAAGTCCTTAAACTAATGGCAATGTAAAAAATGTTATTTGTTCTAGGATGTTAGAATTATAAACAAATGTTTAAAGATCTTCCTATTTTTTCATACTCCAGATATTTATTCATTTTCCTCTCCCTCCTTCCCTACTTCCATATATATTAAGCATTTATTTGGTACCAGGACCTCTTCCAGCTCCTGGGAAGAAATCAATAAACAAAATAGACAGCAATTCCAAGTCTGATATTGTGGTTGATTGGGGACCAGCAGAAATGAGAGGCAAAGACACCAAATCCAGGTCAAAGGCAATGAAAGCATGGACAGCACTAATAGTTCTTCTGGCTGTCTTTCTTCTCACTGAAAGCTCTTCTGGATGACTTCACCCTTTAGTGTTTTATTCCATTCTCTGTTCAAGTGCCACCTTTCAGGAAGGAGATCTGCACCCATCCTCTCACTCTTTTCTTGCCCTGTACACTCCCCACCTCTCCCTTCCACATTTTTACTATATGTGCTGCCAAAGCGAGCACTCTCCCTTCCACTTTTAAATAGTACTTATCTCTAGCTGACTGACATCATCGGATAAGTTTATTATTATTTGTTTATTGTTGTCTTCCTTCCCTAGAATGTAAATATGGAAAAGGGACTTTTGTTCATTGCTGTATTTCTGTTGTTGTATTCCTGTCCTGACCAGATGAGGAGAGGTTTAATAAATATCTGAATGGTTAAATAAATATTCCTAATTTTATGTCAGTACTTTGATATCTCTCCACAGTTTCAGGCCTGTATTCCTATGCCAACTAACACTGTAAATTGTAATCTGAATATAGAATTCTACATATTTAAATTTTAGGATTAGCCACTTTCCCCAGCCAAATTGGCTTCACTCTTAAGAACTACTTTTGGCTAAGATCATTTTTGACTCTTGAGTATTCAAATACATACTTATGTTCCTTTGTTACCACATCCCATTTGTCTGTCCCCTAGGCGAGGGCATAATGAAACGGTGGATCTGACGGTTATCACAGGATTGAGGCATGTCTTGGGGGAGGCATGCTGTGACACTACTGCAGGGGAGAGCATCTTCTTCCCACTTCCTGATACTCTAAAGCAATTTCATGTTCTTTCTGTTTGAAGTAAATATTTGTACATCAGAGTTATTTTGCCTCATCTTTTCTATTGCATTAGCACATTCTTCTCTAACTTGAGCACACTTACTTGTTTCAAATAATGAAAGGCCTGCATGACATATATAGCACCCTCTCTTTTAAACATGCTTAGAAGAGAGGACTAGAACAGCTATCAGGATATATTATGAATTTATTACTGATAATAAGTTCTGAGTATTACGGGATGAAGAGGGGAAGAAGTAGTCAATGGATAACAGTAAATGCACATTTTTTGGATCAGTACTGAAATTCTATTTAGGGTATTGAAATTATGTATAAACGCTGACGTTGACTCATTGACCGTGTAGACTTTGAATTACCTTCACACTGCAAATGTTGCCTTTTTTGCAATGTGTGTCCTCCATCCCTCTGAGAAATAAGCCAGGGGAAGGGACTGCCTATTCACTTAAGTGTCACCAACCTACATACACTTTCAAATTACAAGGAAATATTAGTTATTCTGAGGTGATTTTACCAACTCTAAGACCCATGTTTCTGATTTCAAGGAGCTTGCAGGTATGATGGGAAAGCAAACTATCAATAAGTTGCCAAAATTAGTTGCATACATTTAAAGATATCAAAGGATATGGTTATGTGTATTTTCATTTACTATTCTCCCTCCTAAACTACTTACTCCACAATAATGCATTGTTGCTCCTGCGTAAACACAACTATAAACTGTGCAACACACTTGGTATTCTGCAGTTTCCACGTTCCCCTGTTGTGGCTCGGGGCACCATAAATTTTACTTGAAGATATTTCCATCCATTAAAAGCCATTAGAGCTGAAGGCGATGTAGGCGTTAGAAATGTCTAGATCTGATTTTCATGGCACGCTTGGATTCCAACATGGGGAAAACTCGTCCTCTTTAAAAATGAGTGTTCTACATATAAGGTTAAAAGTTTGAGGTTTTCAGTGATCTGGGGCAGTTGCTGGCACGGGCGGGGCGGGGCCTGCGGGCGGGGCGGGGCCTGCGGGCGGGGCGGGGCTAGGCCAGCCCGTCTCTCTTCTGCTAACGGTTCTCAGGGTGGCCTTGGAGGGCGGGGCGGCTCCTCAACTAACGGTCCGGGACGGCGGGCGCGTGCCCGCGGGCGGCGCCTGGAGGAGCCCCCGCCTGCCGGGAGCGCGCCTCCGCCCCCGCCTGCACCTCACCCCAGCGGCGGCTTCCTCTGGCTTTACCCTCAGCGGCTGTAGCCGCTGCTCGGAGCTTGCGGTTCAGCTCGGCCGGGGCGGCGCCGTCCTGCGCCATGAGGATTCCGCCCATCGGGCTCTGGCCCGGCCTTGTGCTGAGGCGCGGTGGGCCGTGACGAGACGACGGCGCGGCTGAGCTAGCGCGCAGCAGCCCGTGATGGGGGACAGGTAATCGGGCTCGCGCTCGGCCCCGCGGCCGAGACCCGGGGGAAGGGCTCGCGCTCGGCCAGGGCGCGGCCCCACGTGGTCTGAGGCACTGAGGGTCCCTTTGCTTTTGCACAGGTGGCTCCGGGTGACCGTCCTCCCCGGCTGCGTCGGCTGCAGGACCGTGGCGGCTCAGGCGTCCTGGACCGTGCGCGACGTTAAGGAGAGCATCTCGACGGAGACGGGCTTCCCGGTGTCGGAGCAGAGGCTGTGGCTCGGCGACAGGGAGGTATGGTCTGCGAGTCCCTTCTCAGGACGACTGGCTGCCCTCTGTCCCGAGGACTCGAGCACGTCATCTAGATAGGCGGTGGGCGTGCTGATACTGGAACTGAAGGTCTTTATTCTGATGCAGTGGGTGACAAATGCTCATTTAAGGGTCACCGTGGGAGTCGTGTTTTGTTAATAGCTTGAGCCCAAGGACTCGGGTATGGTCCTGTCATTAGTTGTGATTGTTCTTGATTTACCATTTCAACATTTGCTTGCTCACCCCATTTTGTTTGAATCTTCACTTCCTGAAATTGATGCAGTTTTTGATGGGCAATAGAGACGGAGGGTGGTTTTAGAAACATCATCATTGAAGTGACTTAATCATTACTCATTTTGCTAAGTGCGTTGTAAATTTAGCTGGGTTACAGGTAAATATCTTCACGCTTCTGTTTTGGAAGTTTCTCCCCATTTTTCAACAACTGAAATGTAGGACTAAAAGGATCTTTATCTGTAACTTAAGACAGAGCTATTATCTCCAGTCAATTTAAAAATTCTCAAGGTGTCAATGAATGACTTAGCAAGTCAAAATTTTGGAGAAAGTAGTATTTCATATCGTCATATATACTTTAAGATTGGTGAGAATACTGCAAAATTTCTTAAAGACATTTGGTTGAAGACACTCTGCTGGAAAAGCACTTTATCCTACTGTAGTAGGATACTTTGTTTTACTTGATAAAGAACATTTCTAAAGTTTAAAAGAGATAAAAAAAGACTTGAACAGACACGGCTCAAGGAATACTTGAACTGCACAGAATTACATTTCAAGGATTCCTTACTACCTTGTACAAATACTGGCAAAGGATTGGTACCTGTGATTTCTGGCCACTCAGTGTATATATGTCTACTCTCTAATCTCTTGCCTACTTAGACAAAGAGTTCTGGTTAATTTGTTATGTTCTCAGAGTAGTCCTCCATATCAGTTCACCAGCCTTTTTGATTTCTTGCAGACAGTGATTTAAATAAGGGCTTTGAACAGAGAAGTTAGCAGCAGAATTTGTCATTCTCTCTTTTTCTGTGCCTACCTTTCCTGTACCTACCCCTACCTTTCTGTGTTTACTGTCCTGGTTCTACACCCACTTCTCCAGTTATGCCTCTCTTTTGTCATATAATAGCCTAGGTGTGTTCAGTCTTGCCATTGGAAGTGTTTTTTTGGGGGTGTCAGTGCATAGCATAGATATAAAATAGTGAACATGACAGTGCTATGGAGAGTGTTTTGAATCATGTGGGTAGGTAAAGAGGGCCTTAGTTAGGAATCTTGTGTGCTAATGTGAGATAATGAAGTTCTAGACTTTGGCAGTAGAGGAAACTAAAAAGAAAGGCTATACAGGCAACTTAATAAAAAATAAAATGATGACAGTTTGATACTGAATGAATGTCTTTGTTTGCAGGGAGGGGAGGTTGGCTATAGAAAAAGCAGAAGGCTTTTCCAAAGATGTTCACAAAACTTGAACAAAAACAGGAAAATAATGCTTCAGTTAACAAGTTAGCGAGTTTGGAGTGGCAGGTATTTATTTTTGGAGGAAATGTGGTTCTCAGTTTGCTTCTGTATGGTTTGACTGATGATGAAACAAAAAAGATGCATATAAGAAATATGTGAAGAGTAGGTGACCTAGATCTTTCTGTACTGCTAGTGGATAAGAGACCAAATTAGTTATTGTGTTAGGAACTACTTTCCTATTTATAATAAGGATGAAATAAAAATAAATTTCGACCAATTGTGAGGCCTCTGCTATCTAAGAGTCTAAATTAGATAGTGATTAATGATATTCAGCGAGATCTAGGACTGAAGCACAAGGGATAGAGGTCTGACCTGGAGAAATAGTTTTGGAAAGTAGCATTCTCAGCAGGTTTCTTGGTAAAATGCATTGGGAATATGATTGACCTTTATTGAGCACCTATGTTTATGCCCTATGAGGATATTTTGTATAGATCTCAAACGGTGAACAAAACAACCTCATGAGTTACTGTACTGTTAAAAACAACAGCAGCTTAAGTTAGTTTTTACTAGTTTATTTTATTTTGAAGAATAATTCAGGTAAGAGTCAGAGAGGTGGAATGTCAACTCAGACCTGAAAGCCACGTGTGTTTGATTCCAAAGTTTATGGGCTTTTATTATTCTATAGCATAGAGAATGTTGGGATATCAGTTAGGAATAAATAAAAGTCAAACAAGGTTATTTAAAACTGAAAGGATGCTGAAACCATTAAAAATAAACTTTGAAAGTCAAGGATGGCTTTCACCCAGAGAATAAGCAGAGGGCATAGTTCTCTCCTGATTCAGATGTGCTTGTGCCTTCTGAACTGGTGAGTTTTGTAATGTTAATGTGTGCCAATAAAAAAAGTCACCTTTGTAAAAAAAAAACAAAAAACACACAACAGAAATGGTTTTCTTTTCCTTGTTAATTCAGTGCTACCCAGAATATTTTAAATTGTAATTTTAAATTGATGAGAATTCTAAATATTGTAGAGTAGGCAGGAAATGAAAGCTGTTTAAACCTCTTTTCATTCATTGGTTTGGGTTGGTTTTAGATTAGCAGTAGGTACCTGTTTAGTTCTGTCTTCTGGTTCATGTACCATCCTGTTTCTCCTAGTCTTGCTTTTGCTTTCCTGACCTGAAAATGGGATTTATTTATTTATAAATTCTGCATTTTACCTCCTCTACCATAAAGAGATTGAAGCAGTATGGTATAGCTCTGTATCTTTTCCCTCTCTGCTAAATGTGTTTGGGACTCAAATCAGGGGTTTTGGAGTACTACTCAATTTTCCTGTCTTTTAATTCATCAAACATGTTCTTAATATCAACTCTTTAATCCTGAGAACCTCCTTGTGTCCTTGATAACTAAACAAAGGAGGAAGTTTCGGCAGACCCAGACTGCAAATAAGTATTATATCCCTTCATTAATTTGGTGTGTTTACTTAGTGCATTTTCATTGTTGTATAATAGCCTGTGTATTACACATGAAACATGTAAAACATGAAACAGTGTAGTTTCTAAATATTTGTTTTTTAACAACAGTAGTAATAAGATTACTCTTACCCATATTTCCTTTACAAGGAGTTTTTGTAGGCTTGTTTCAGAATTCGGTAGGATTGTGTGTGTGTGTGTGTGTGTGTGTGTGTGTGTGTGTGTGTGTGTGAAAGTGCTTTATAAACTGGGAACTAGGACAACATTTTCAGATTTGTGTTATATATATGGGGGTCTAGAATGTAGATGATAGAAAAAGAGAAAAACCAGATGGGAAATTGTAAAAATCTAAAAGATGTTGAGAGTCTGAACACTTTGAAATGGAGACAGGCAAGTTAGATATGAGAAAGATTGGGCATGAGTAATCTGAGCCCTACAAATTAATTAGTTGCATTTATACATTTATGCATTTATGGTTTATAAAGAGGAAGACTATTCTACTAACTTTACTGTTAAAGTAGGTATAAGGTGACTGCTATTAATTAAGATACAAAATAAAAGATGGGAGATGAATATTGGAAGGAAAGCTAGTGAGGTTCCCTTTAACAGGTTGAGCTTTAGGTATCTTGAAGGGTATCAATGTGAGATACATAGTAGACAATTGGAAATACTGAATTCTTGATATGAAGAATAAGTTGCAAGATGATTTTTCAGTGCGATTATCAGTAATGTTTTGCACAAGGTTGACCTGTGCGAGGTCACTCTGTAGAAACACTTAAGAGTGGGCCACTGAGTTGAACACTAATTTGGCCCTTTTTATTTACGTCAGTTTTTAAAAAGGTGCTATTATATTGTGTGTCATACATATTGTCCCTGCCTTTATGAGTAACAGTGACACTAAAAAGAAAGTGACTGTTAAGGTGCTTCCAGGGAGGCCAACTTGAGGGAAGTTATAAACCAAACTTTAATGATTATGACCTTCATCAGTCTCTTAATTTCATATCACATTTTTATTGCAACATCTACAGCAGTATTTTCTGAAGTGTCTTTCTAGGAAAAAGGAGTCCTGTAAGATACTGTTTGAAAATAAATGAAAGAATTTCTACTGCAAAGTTTGTGAAGTATTTTAGTATAGTACTTTCTAAGAAAATTACTATACATTTTAACATGTTAAATGGCTTAAAAAACAAATTATTTCAACTAATTTTAAAGCATTTTTTGTCCTCTAGTATCTCTTGACATCTCATGGAGATCCAAGGATGGTTTTGTTTATGTTGATGTTCCTGATACAGCATAAAAAATATAAATTGTTGTTAGTTATCATTTAAAGAAATTCCATTTAAATTTTTAAATGAAATATTTGACTAAATTTCTTTTCTCTGAAATAGTCACATCTCCAGAGAAATTTATTTCTTTATAAGAACAGTAAACAAGCATTACTTTTTATTGTGAAAAAAATTGGGTAGTTTTGAATTTATCATATTAGGAATTAATTGCTTTTCATGCATTTTCTTTTCTTTTTTTCAGTTATTTGACTGGATCAAGATTGAGGATCTGACTACCAAAGATTGTCATCTCTTTGTAAACCTTCAATCAAAAGGCTTAAAAGGGGGAGGTATAATACTGACTTTACCAAGGAATATACTGTGTTTAGTTGCATAAAGATTATGTTTTATAAGTGAAATGAAGGCATTAGGATATGAGGAGGGGATATCAGGACAAGAGTAGATGGAGCTGGTAAGTTCTAGGAATGCTTAGGATATAATTGTCTGTAGAGCCCTGTAGGGGCTTGCTCTTGGTGACTGGTTCTACCAGAATGATGTAGATAAGTTTCTAGTGATGATTGTGTTTTATAAGCACAGATTTCTTTTAAACTCATGTTCAGATTTTTTTTTAAATTCTGTGCATCTGAGAAATTACTTCCTTCCTCTTATTCTCCCTTCACTTTTTTGTCATTGATTTAGAGGTTGGTCAGTTCTAAGAATATCTAGTTTAGGAAAAGCTTAAGATATTTGACCTGAACAACTATTGAGTCAATGACTGTGTTGAGTTTCTGAGCAAGCCATACATTGGTTGAGTTTGAAAATATTTGAATGTCATGGTAGAAGCCACTTTCTTAGCAGTAAAGCATCCATAAAGTAGCACCATTTATCTCATTTGTTTTGGAAAATAACTGCTACCCCCCCCCCCCCGTGCTCTTCATTTTTGAATCAATAATTTGTGACATTTAGTATATATTCGAATTTTTTTAAAAAAGCTTAATTCATATATAGTTTAAAAAATATTGGGTAATGGACTATGAGTGATTGGTGGGAGGTAAACTATGGTAGATATATCTGAGGGGAGTGGGATCCTATACTTCTAAAATACCAATAAAATGTAAGCCAACATTAGTTCAACAACAACAAAAAAATATGAGATTTAATAACACTGAATTTGCTTTACTTTATACAGAATCTTTTATCAAGTAATTTTTCTGCCAGAGTTCTACAGTAGAAATGTATGAAACTCTAACATATATTATGTCAATCAAAGAACACATTGGTTCTGGCATTCTTTTTATAAATCACTTGAAATATGTTCTTTACTTTAGGTCGATTTGGTCAAACAACTCCACCGCTTGTTGATTTTCTCAAGGATATTTTGAGAAGATATCCAGAAGGAGGACAAATTCTTAAGGTAGGGCAATTTTGTGTACATGTGTGACTTTATTTGATAAAATGAGATGGGGTAAATTATTTAGAAGTCTGTTAGTGTTTAATTTTTAAATTATCTTGTCCCATGTGGCAGAACAATCTGTGCAACTGAAGTAATTACTTTGAATGAAAACTTTGTGTAGACTGTAACAAGACACAGAGTTATAGTCTCAGAATTTGTACTTCAAGGCTGAGATAGTTTTAAAAGGCCTGTTAGGTATGTATATTTGAAGAAAAACTCAACTATCTTTTAAAGTATACCCTCTGAATATATATTAACTATTAGCTTTTAAGAGAATCCATAACTCTTAAAGTTAATGATGTGTAAGTAGTGGCTTCCTTTACTCAATTATAATTACTTTTAAAACCTTGTAAATAAATACAAAGATGGACAGTAGATAATGCATTAAATATTTTTGATGTATTTTGTAATTAGGAATTAATTCAGAATGCAGAAGATGCTGGGGCCACAGAAGTTAAATTTTTATATGATGAAACTCAATATGGAACAGAGACTCTTTGGTCAAAGGATATGGCACAATATCAGGGTAAGAATAAAAATTAAGAACAGGATTTATTTTATGTACTAATATAACAAAGTGACTTATAGTACTCTGTTCTATGACTGTTTGTACTTTACAAGTTGGCACATTCAGTTTCATTTACTCAAATGTTTGTCTCTCTTCTTGGTGGGCAGGTATGTCTGCTATTTTATATTTTTAGAGAACAAAGAATAGAAATATCTCAAAAATCAAAACATTGTAATCAGCAATATAAATACAAGATGACTGATGCTGTTCAATTAGCCTGTATTTTATATTATCAGCAGGATCGAAAAACTTTCTTCCATTTATATCTATATCTGCATCTGTGTCTATATATCTCTAACTGTTTATTTTCTCTGCATTTGAAAAAAAGTTGTACTTTTCTGTATTATTTTCTTCCTTTAGGGTAACCTTGATGTGTTTGAAATGAGGTGAGAAGATTGAAGAGAGTTTATCTTATTTAATAGCTGAGTAGTATTCCACTGTGCATATATATTACTTCTTCCTAATCCAGTCATCTGTTTTTGGGCCCACTTAGGTTGTTTCTATAACTTGGCTGTTGTAAATAGTGCTGCAATGAACATAGGAGTGCATATAACCTTTTGAATTAGTTCTTTAGGTGATATTGCTAGGAGTGGTATTGCTGAGTCATATAGGAAAGCCATATTTAATATTTTATGACAAAATGGATAGAATTGGAGGGGATTATGCTAAGAGAAAATGAGTCAGGAGGAGAGCAAATACCAGATGGTGTCAATTATATGTGGAATATAAACAAGCAAAATAAAAGGTCAGATAACCAATAGCAAACTTTAGAAATCTGACTGTAGAATTTAGGCTACCAGAGAGGGAAAGAAAGGGGCCAGAAAAAGATGGAGAGGGAACATAATGGATGTGGTGTAAGAGTCTGACTAAAAGGTGTGTGCTAACAACACTTGAAAGGGTGTGATCCTGTACCTCTAAATTATACATATATAGTGTTATAAACCAGTCCTCAAAAAAAAAAAAAAAAAAAAAAAAAAAAAAAAAAAAAAAAAAAAAAAAAAAAAAAAAAAAAAAAAAAAAAAAAAAAAAAAAAAAAAAAAAAAAAAAGAAGGAAGAAAGGACAAGGAAAATGAAAGACAAATAATAGAACCATAATCATTTCACTCCCGATATCTCAGTCTTATCTTTGAAGTATTATGTCCAATAGATTTCTAATTTTAATACCACTTTAAAGTCTATAGTATGACTGTCAATGACTGTGATAGAAAGTGATTGAGAAAAAGAGGAATCAATTGAGACTTTTCTGGATGTATCTTTAAAGTGGTGTAAGTTATATTTTTAAGTAGCTGATTAATGATTTAGGAGGTTAATCCATATTATTAAATATTTAAACAACAAATATTTAGCATTTATCATGGCTCATGTATTCATTCTAGGTCTAATCTGTGATATGAAAATGTCATTTTTTAATATATAAAGAGATACGATAAGACATGATAGGAGGTTTTCTTTCTAGTCCTGACTCCTTCCACCTTTTTGATTTTAGGCAAGTAATCTTACCTCCATCCATTTTAAAAATAGGATTAAACCTTGTAAGATTCCCTCACTCTAATAGTATAATCATCATTGAAACATATCAGCTGTAGATATGAGGATCTTTTATGTCCTGATCCTACACAAGTCTGCCATTTTGTTCATTGTCTTTGTCTAGGCATAGCTCTGATTATTTTAGCTCAGACATATACTGTGACTGGATTACTGAGACACTTTATTTCAGTCTGCTCACATGTAAAATGTTAGCAAGAACAGAATCTATCTTTCACTTATTTTGAAAATTTAATGACATCATAGATAAGTTTCATGTCTAGTGTGTATTGGCGCTTATTATATGCATACTATAAAGGTGAGAGTATGAAGACATCCTCAAATTATTTTGCTTCAGAATTCTACCTAATATCTAGAGTCTTTGCTTCTAGCTTGACTTCACCTCACTTATAGAAATACTTGAAATAAGATTATTTAGTTGAGTTTGTGCATAAGTGTACTTGAGGTAGGTTAATTTAGAATATTCTTGAACATAATAACCTTTATTTAGGAGATACCTGCTGAGGGCCTTACATGCTCTTGCAGTGTTTGAGAGTGCTTTATTTTGCAGTCATGCATAAATATTATCTTGGCTGATATCCTCTTGCATCAAATTTTTTCTCTTTTTTTTGACACTTAACTTTACAAATGAATACTCTTTAGTCAAACATGTTTTTCTTCCTTTTTTTCAAATCAGTTACATAAGAATTAGAGATCATACCAAATTAGTTTGCCAAATTTCTTTACTTATGAAATTTTACACACTTTACTTAAGCATTTCAGGGATGTGGTTAATAGAATCAAGTGAAGGAAACAGAAGTCTTAGACTCCTAGCACTTCCCTGGAGGTCATCTCCTATTGTGTTAGAACATACCTTGGCCTATGTTCAATCAAAGTGACCCCAGTGATGCAAGCAGGTCATCACAGAGATCTATTTCAATTGTAAACATGTTCATATTTTTCTCTGATAATTACATATTTGTGACTTTCAGGAAATATACCTCATAAATCTAGAAACTGCAGCTTCACATAAGTTACATTCTAAAGAATCCATTTAATAAGAACTCTCCAGCTAGTAAATACTATTAGTGTGTTTGCCCGGAGATCTCTTGTCTGAATGTTTACAAGGAGATAGATGTGACTAATTATTTCTCTTTCTTTGGTATTCCGTTTAAAGGCCTGATACAAGACCTTTCCTTCCAGGTAGCCTTGTTAGTCTCCCAGGATCTTTATTCCTTTCTTATTTGTTTTTAGAACCAAGAGCACACCCTTTTGACCAGGACAGATGTGAATATTTTACTTGTTTATTTATTTATATTTGTTTTTATTAGATAACATTATTGACAACACTGTGATTCAGAGGCATAGAATTACCTTCAGATATATATCACCATACCACACTCACCACCAAGGCCTCCCCAGTCCTCCACCATAGTCCTTTGTGCCTCCTCTCCACTTTGTGAGGTATTTTAAAGTTGATCTCAATGATGGAGATGAAAATTCATGGAGACTCAACTTGATTGGAGCAAAGGCAAAATAGCACTTCTTTCCTAATTCCACAGTTATTCCTTGATTAAAAACACTTAATAACCAGGTTATACATGTAATAACATTACATTAAGTAATAAACATTTATTATTTAAGAACATTAAGTAATAAACAGATTATACATCTATCTGACTTCAATCCAGTTCTCTACTTGCTAAGGTAGGCCTGTCACTGTGTATATACTGCTGCTTTTGATATTAAATAACCAGAGTGTAAGAAAAGTGCCAAAAAACACTGTTCAAGGCAGTTCTGTTTTCAGGGGTGCATTCACTATTTTCCTATTTTTTGGGGGTGGCACTGGTTGTGTAGAGTGGAAAACAGTGTTTTGATATGTCAAAAACCTTGGGGAATGGGCATGTGAGGGATGCCTTCTTTTTTAGTAAAATGCTTCTTCATTTAAATTTTTTAAAACAAGCATTTATTGTTTTCCAGATGTTCTATAAAAACAATCAGGCAGTAAAGAGTCAGCTGCCTGATTTTTAGTGGACTAGAAGGAGGGTGGGTCTTTTTTCATATAGGAGTTCTTCATTCTTGATGGTATTACCTAGTGTCCCCTACTAGATTTCTGATTCCCTTCCATGGAATTTGGAGTTATGTGAATTCTTCCTAGGTTCTGACAAGAGGTTCATTTTCAGTTCTGGTGTTCAATGTTGTTAGATTTTGTGGTCCTTATTTTTCTTTCTGCATATATTTTTTTAAGTTGTTGAAGTAATTGGTTTTTAACATTAGATAAGTTTCTGGTATTTAGCATTATACTTTGAAAGCTGTATATACTCTATCATGACTACCACCAAAAGTCTAGTTTCTGTACATTGTCATACTATTGATCCCCTGATACATTTCACCTATCCTCAACCCTCTTCTGCTCTGATAGCTGTCAGTCTGTTCTGTGTCTGTTTATTTTGTTTTGTTTGTTCAGTTTGTGTTTTTATGTCCAATACATGAGTGAAATCATTGCATTTGTGTTTTTGCTTTTGACATACTTTGCCTATCACCTCCAGGCCCATTTTATCTCAGATGCCAGTGTTTCATATTTATTTTGCAGTTGAGTAGTATTCTAGTTTTGTGTGTGCGTGTGTGCATGCGTGTGTGTGTGCATGTGTGTGTCTACACGCCACATTTTTATTCACTTCACTATTTGGAGCTTACAGCACTAGGCAACTACTTGCTGCCTGCTAGAGCCACTTTAAACTAGCTGTAGTTAGCTTTTGGATAATATAATACATATTAATACTCTCATAGTAATGATTTTGTTAATTATGTAAAGATTAACAGTATCATGATATCTCAGATTTTAGTTGACTCCAATGCTGGGTACTGTGCTGAGCCCTTTATTTGTGTTGTTACCTTATTTGATCTTCTAAAAGAGTAGGTACTGTTCTCATTCTTATGTTATAAATGAGGAAATTGGACTTTATTTACCTTCATTTGCCTGCAGTTATATACTTAGTACTGGTAAAGTTGGTTCTGAAATCCACCTGTACCTGGCTCGAGTCCACTCTAAACACTTTGGACTCATCCACTCAAAAAAGAATCAAAGACTGTTTTTATATCCCTAATTTAACTCATGCTACGGACCGGCCATGCAAGAAAGACTGCTGAGTGTGGGCTTCAGGCAGACAGGAAAAACTCAGGCAGGCGAATGATGGTCACAGACATGAATTTAGTGAGCGAGGAATCTGCTGCTTTTTTGTAAGTTTTCAGGCCACATCTTATATTGTTAAACAAGCTACTTTGACATTCCAAGGGGAGGGGCATCTAATGAGTAGTGGGTGCATTATCTCAGTGAGAGGCAGAAGTGACCGCGAGAGGGTAATTATCATGAGCACGTGAGGACTATAACGTGAAAGACAGAAATCAATATCTTAAGAGAAAATAGATTATCATTAGATAATACTAAACATTCCTAAGCAATCATTTTTAGGGAATCAGGATAATAAAAGTTGGTTTCAAGTCACCCAAGGTTATTCCTTGGTTGTAAAGCTTATCTGTTTCTCCCAGTTTTCCCTGCCTCGGGCTCATTCTAGTATCTCAGTGACTCTCCACGGAGAATCTAATTAAAATATAGAATCTGACGGCGGGGCTCCTATATTTTCTTAATAAAGATGCAGTTCATGACTTCAGCACTCCCACACTTGGGGTCCGGAGAGCTACGCCCCCTAGGGGGTCCCCAGAAGATTCTGGTCAGCTCCCAATCTGTTCCTCCTGCGGGGGGCCCGAGAGCTCAACTTGCAAAGATTTATATTACAAGTTTCTCATCTCTGAGATGGGCTCCCACAAACTCATTTGCAAGTAGTGCTCATACCATTTCTATAAAACAAACTATGGGCTTGAACTTGCAGGTACATGAGAAGAGGTCTGGGTTGGGGGAGGAGGGTTGCTAGAATACCCTCTGTGATTCATTTGGTTGGAGAGTACACAAGTTAATTCACTTTGTAGGAATTCATAAAGCTGCACTCTTAAGATCTGTATATTTTATTGTGTATTATACTTTAGTCACTTTTTTAAAGAAAAATCGTACTATTTAAAATAGGGTTAATTACTACAGCTAAATATATTCGAAGAATATTAGAAATTGAAGACATGTCTCAAAAGTAGAGTTCCAAAAACATTTGTGTGTACTTATAGTTTCTTGAGGGTTATACTTTGTTTTTTTTTAAAATATATATATTTTTTTATTTATATATAAATTTCACAACTTTGTAATCTCAAGGGTTTGCCCCTCCCTCCCTCACCTCCCTTCCCCCCCCTTTCCCTCCTGTTCATAGTTGTGCATTTCATTTTGGTGCTTAGCTTGTTTTGACTTTCCTCAAGGCCTTTATTTATTTATTTATTTATTTATTTGTTTGTTTGTTTGTTTATTTATTTATTTTACTATATCCCATACATTAGTGAAAACATTTGGTTTCTGCCTTTTTCTTTATGGCTTGTTTCTGCTAATATGATTTCTTCTAAATGCATCCATGTTGTTATGAAGTCGTCCAATTTGTCATTTTTAATTGATGAGTAATATTCCATCGTGTATATATACCACATTTTTTTTCATCCAGTCCTCTGTTTGGGGGCATTTAGGTTGTTTCCATGACCTTGCAATTATAAATTGTGCTGCAGTAAACATCCGGGTACAGGTGTCCTTTTGTACCCACACTGAGGTCTCTTTTGGGTAGATTCCCAGAAGAGCAATTGCTGGGTCAAATGGTAGTTCCATTTTCATTAGCTTGAGGGTCCTCCACACCCCTTTCCATAGTGGTTGAACTAGTTTACATTGCCACCAGCAGTGTA
>PVHY01003945.1:0-100455 GCA_004024945.1 Uropsilus gracilis
AAAAAAAAATCACTGTCACTGAAAAAGAATAGAGACCTCATCTTCTAGCTAAATCTATTCATTCTGTAGAAAATTCCTAAAAATTTATTTGAAGTAATCCTGATGTTTTGCCAAAGTTCACTCTTTATCCTGAGTACCATCAGAAAATATACAAAATTAAAATTAAATTCCCTTGTTTATCCAAGCTTCTAGTTTAAAACAGTGAAATGAAGAGACATGTGTCCTATCAAAGGTTATGTATTATTACTTTCAAATAACAACACTGTAATTTGCACATTGCCATAACACAGATTAAATCAGAATGGAACTAAAAATGTATCCTACTTCACTGAATCTGTGGCTCAGTACACTGTAGTTCAGTTACAGATCAATAAATATGCTACAATCAATCCCTTGACACTATTCAATTAAAGCATGGAATTCTGGCCAGCATTTCTGTCCCTAAATTAAAATACATCACAGACTAACCAGAGTCAAACAAATCCAAACACCTATGTAAGACACAGCTGAGCACATAATGATCCAGACAGTTGCCTGCTTGCAATCCTCACAGCCCCAAAGAGCAATTCACTACCGTAAAAGGAGCTTCAAGATTGTTCAGAGAGAAAATGATGCCAGGTCTCAAATTAACCAAACTGTGTAGAAGTTGATTTTCTCATGTACTACATAAGTCACCCATAGTTGCAAACAAAGCCTTTGCATGATTTCAAAAGAAATTCTTTAGTTAGCCTACCTTTAAAAGGGAATGTGTTTTTATTATATTATCAGATGCAATATTAGTGGAGGCAGTAGCAGCTGTGTCATAAAATTATAGTTCAATGACAATAGCTATAATAACAAAATTGTATCTCCGGTGTTTTATTAATAATTCCAATTTAGTCTTTAGTTGTAAAAAAGGTCATTTAAAAATATATATAATGATTTTTATATATATATATATATACACTGCAGAGTTTGACATTACTTTTCACAATAATTTTACTTACTAATTTATTTCCCAAATCGATATTCCTTGGGATTTTCCCCTATACACAATGCACACAATGGCAAAATTAGTCAGTGGTATCTTATGATGCTTAAGTACATCACCTGACATATTAGTGTAAGTATTCCTAATACGTAGTCCTAATTAGAGTCTCAATCTCTAATCTAATGCGCATGACATATAAATGAATTGCATTTTTATTATTGCTGATGGATTCTTGAGCGATCTCCAAGATGGCAGCAGAATGAAGCTACCCATCATGACTCCTGCGGTGCCCACAATTAAATTTCAGAAACACAAAACCAAAAATGTAAAAATAAAACTCATGAGATGAAAACAGATGACCATACAGCCACTAGGAGCAAGTGTGCCCAGCGCAAAAAGTAGGGCAAACTTCAAGTGAACTTTGTTTATAGCGATAACAGCAGTGCAACCCACCCGAATGTTGAGATTGATGTGCAGAGCGCCCCACAGTGGCTGACAGGGGAAGGGGGACTCTTGAAACCTGGGCCGCACTGGCTAAGAGAGTGCTGAACTAGCTCTCAAAATGGAGGGTGCTCTGCAGGAGAACTGCTGGGGGTGAAGTGCAGAGGAGGATTATTGACTTGAGCCTGAGGCTCTTGATACAAGAACAGCTGGAGTCTGAACTGGCCAGGAGCTCAGAACACCTGGGTCTCCTCCTGGAGGAAGTTACCACTCAAAGCTGGTAGATCCAAAACACCTGCCAACCCCCACTCCAGCGCTAAAACAAAATAAACACTTGAACTGACTAGAAACCTAGCACCTGTCAATGACAGGTGCAAACACTCCAGGATAAGGCTCTATGCTGCAAGAGAAAAGAGAACAACTCCTTGACTGCGACCCAGTTCCAACTGTAATTCATGCCCAGTACTGAACGTTGTGTTCAAAAATAGCAAAGCCCGAATACTGACACCAGACTGCATGAGGCCTGAGCCGGTCTAGAGGATGGGTTCACTGCAGATCCCCAGCACAGTCGTGGACAACAGCACAGGGGGCAGTTCAAATCCCTGCGTTCCTTTGGTGCCCTACTGCCCCAACATTTTCAGCCTTGTCTGTGCCAGTGCTCAGATGACTCCGAAAGGTGCTTCAGAAACAATAATTTGAAAATCTAGCCTCATTACAATCCATAACAAATTTAAAATGAAATGGCAGAAGAGCATGCCATAACTGCAAAAATTGAAAGAACCACCCTCCCCCCATCAGAACTTCAGAAGATGACAGAAGGTAGGGAACTCAAAACAAAATGAAAACATAGAACATAAAACAATAAATATAAAGAAAATGCTAGACCACTACAATTAGAAATAAGAGTTGAGAAGCACTATAGCTAATTTTGAAAAATGAAGCAAATTTTTAATTTAATACATAATAATACACCACTTGAAATTATAAAAAATGACTAAAATACTCTAACACTTTCTCAGGTATCTACCAGGAATAATGTTGTTTATAGAGTAACCTTAGATTTAACATTTGAATAATATTTTAAAAATTAGAAAGCATTTAAAATAAGTTAGGTGAAATTTGGGAGTAAAAACTATACTTCTCCTAGAATCAGTTTTGCTTCATGTATCTCGCTTTACCATTCTCAAACATGATAGACCTATAGCATTTCTGTACTCTATTGGCACAAGCAATATGATCTTTACCAAATTACGTTACAAACTTTTTACACTTTCCCCTGAAATCTAAACAAACAGGTGAATCAACTTTTGTTTATTTCACACTGATTTTAGCATTTGGAATGTGTCTGGTTTATTTATTTTGTTTTTTGTTTTTGTCTTTGTTATTGTTTTGTATGTGTGTGTGTATGGTTAATAAGCACAATCTGATTCTCTTTTGACACTCAGTTTAAGGTAGTTATTATAATGATAGAGAATTAAGCTTTTTGCCCACTGGATTTAGTTTATTAAACAGGCCTTGCAAGGTTTATCAGATAGTATTTGTTTTCTACTGATGAGGTATAGGGTTAATGTTTAACAATTTGTCACAAAATAAGACACATGTCAGATAAATTAGCAACATACATGGACAGGTTAAGGAAGACTCCTAGAGTGACTAACAACGTATCTAACATCCAAGTTAATTTTAGAGAACATCCTCAGGAACTGTGTCCCTTCAGTCACCTTTCTTCCTCCCTCAGAAAGTTAAATATGTTTATGACCTTTATGCTTCTCACTTTCATGATTTTCTCCATAGCATTACCTCCTTCATGCATCACACAATAAGCAGCTTGCCTTGATTATGTGTTGTTATCTACCAATAAATCATACTGAATATATTATTTAGTGTCCTTTTGTTCAACAATTTCCCTGTAGATTCATCAATGGGATTGAATGTAGCTTAACATCTTGAATAGATAACTTTACATTTGATAAACATGGTGTAATTTACTTATGCATGCTAATAATCAGCTATTTTTAGCTTACGAAATGATGAACAGTGTGTGAAAGCTTCTCTGTGCATGGATATGCATGTATTTTTCTTGCTATTCATTCAGGAGTTGGATTGTTTGCTCATAGAATTTACGTATCTTTGTGTCCAACAGATAACTCCATATAATTTTTTAGAATAGTTATAAAAATGTTATACGCAAACCAAGTATATAAAAATACTCCATTTCCCATAAATTTTCAACACATGGAATTGCCAGACCTTCTAAATGATTATTAAAAATGTTGAATATTTTTATATGATGCTATTATTGTCACATGAATTACCTTCCTGTTTTCTTGTTTGAGAGTTTTGTCAATTTTTAAAAATGGGTTGTCTTTATTGGTAAATATAATTTCTGTATTCTGGATGTGATTCATCAGTTGTTTGAAAGAAGTTTTTAATGTATGTAAATAAACATATTTATCAATTTTCCTTCAGTGTAAATGTTTCCTTTTAAAGAAAAATTTCCCTAAACATGTCATTGATACAAATGTTACATAATTATTTTCCTCTTTACAATATGTTATTTAATATTTTAATTAGAAGTAATTATTTTATGAAATACACCATATTGGTTAAATAATAAATAATAAATTTGTAGTATACAGCTTTCAAAAGTTTGCCAACAAGCTTAATAAATAGTTAATCACTACATAGATCCCACCATAAAATAATAACAGCATACTACAAACTGCTGTCATCCTCCCTCCTGGTCAAATTTCCCCAAACATAATTATTATTTGACTTTCAACACATCTTTTCCTTTTGGAAAATATTTGTACAATGGAATCATGAAGTGTCTACTCACTTAAACTTGTTCTTTTTTGCAGAACACTATACATAACTGGTACAGAGGTATGCCGCTTAACAACACATGCACATTTCTGTCATTAGATGATTTTTGTCAATGTCTAAACTTCCTAGATTACACTTACACAAACCTAGATGATATAGCCTGCTATACACCTAGCCTATATCTTTATTATTTATACATTCTAGTATTGACCAAAATGCCATTATATCATGCATCTCTGCACATATTTTTTGAAGTGTATATGCATGTATGTTTGTAGCATGTATTAGAGGCACAACTACTAGGCCATGGAGCATTCGCATATTCAGTATAAAAAAAATAGAACTAAACAGTTTTGCAAGTGTATTTTACCATATCTGTCATGCTAAGGATTTACTGAGCTTCTTGAATTTGTGGAATAATGGCTTCATTAGTTCTGGAAAACGCTTTGCTATTTTACTTTTAAGTACCGCTTTGAACTATTCTTTCAGCTTCTTCTGAGACTCCAGAGAAATGGATATTTGAATGTCTCACTGTATTTTATATTTTCTTATCCTCTTTTCTGATTTGAGTCTTCTTATTTCTCAATTCTATATTTTGAGTGCTTCTTCAGATCTATTTTCCAGTTGGCTGGTTCTTTCTCCAGGTATGTCTGACCTGCTCTTAGATATGAAATCTCCTTTTGGAAACTATTAAATAGTATCTTCTTTTTGCTGTTCCCCATGCTTACTGATATATTTTTTCAAGAATTTTTATTTTGCTTTTATAGATAGTTACCACACCATATTTGTAGTTTATACCCTGCCAAAAGTTTGAAGCTTTTCTTTTAGCTCCATGAACATAGTAAGATGGTGTGTGTGTGTGTGTGTGTGTGTGTGTGTGTGTGTGTTCCACATATAACTGATAAATCTAAAACTGAAGTGATTGTTGATACAGCTCTGAATATAGGGAATATATTTTGCTAACCTCTTTGTTTACTTTTACTTTTAGTTATTTGTTGTTCATTATACATATAAGATATTAAGTTTATGTTTCAGAAGGCAATTTGCATTCTAATTCTACCTCTCTGTGGATTTACAACTTCTCATCAATTTGCTATGCCAATGTAGCTATTTGGTAGTTTTCTAATGTTTCCTAGAAATTTCAACTGGTTAATATTTTTTTTTGAAATGTCCTGAGGAAGAGAACTATGAGTATTGTTCCATATTACTTTATCAAGGAAAAAAAAAACAGACCAATGATATTTACCAGTACACAAAAAAACCTATATCAGATTCTTGAGATTATAAATTTGTTTATTTCTGCTTTTATGTGAGGATCTATCTATCTAATTACCTATCTATCTACATATATATACATATATTATATATATATATATATATTAGCTATTCCAGAATTACAATTTGGAACTGAAAATATTCATAAAAGACAAAGAAGTGATCATATTTCACAAATTCTTACATCTATACATTTTAGTACAAGTCTCAATGTTAAAAACAGTACTATACAGTAAAACAGGTCTTCTGACTTTGCTGAGTATCCTCATATTACAATAATGCCTAACATTATAAATAAAATTAAAACTTCAATGACTAAATCACTGTGCCAGAAGCCTCACTCACACTTTTCTCATTATTATTAATTTCTCTATATTTACTTGTCCTCATTTATTTAGCTTCATTTTCCATTATGTTAATTATGCTATAATTATTTCCCTTTTGTTCTTTTTTCCTCAGTCCATATGCCTCTATAGTTCTCATCTTCTATATCATCTCATTATTAGTTTTCTCATATTTTCATTATACTCTAGTAATTATTTTAACTAAAATTAGGTATTTATTAATTGATATTTCCTCAGAGAGCTGTCCTCCAGTAGATTTAATGTCATTGATAAAAATAAGTATATCTTTTAAAAATGCCCAAAATCATACAACATACTTCATGAATCCTGGTTCATCAAAATTACTTGTTGACTTCTCTGATTGATATTAGCCATTTTCATTCAGTACTTAAATAGTTGAGGCAATACAGAATAATATATAGTTACTTTCCCAACACTTATTTAATATATATTGGTGGAAATATAAATTCTTTATTTCATAAAATTTGTTTTATAAGACCAAATATTTTTGTAAGTGCTAAATCTTAATAATCTTAGATATCACATTTCATTTCTATAAGCATAATGGCTGAGTTTTGTCTCATGACTACTTTTATATGTAAGCCTTGCCAATTTCCCAACTGTTACAAAAATGATATGTAGTTCACTAAGAACCAGTACCTTCAGGTCACTGCTATGAATCATTAAACTAAAGTTTCAAATAAAAGCTCTGTTAAAAGTTATATATATATATATATATATATATATATATATATATATATATATATATATATATATATACAGTAAGACCATGCTCCAAATCAAATTTGGGTTTATCTCAGTTTTAACATGAACTTGACTAGACAAAATGAACTAAATTTACCATAGTAACTATTTATTAAGAAATGGATGAATATATAACATAGCATATAAAATGTTGCATTTTGTAATTTGATGAAAATTTAATTTATGAACAAATACAATGAGTTATTTGCCCTGATTTCACCTCCATTCCTTACTAATGATAGATTTAATAAATTCCTTTATTCCTTGCCACTATGAACAAGGCAATATTTCTTTTGATTCAAAAGATAGATGATGTGTATGGCTGACCCTGAGGTAGACTTAAGAGTCATCATGGTTTAACCTCTTAATTTAAGAATGACATAAAAAAACTCAGATTTTATTTCATTGATTCTGGAAATAAGAAGACTCAGTAAATATGAGTGGATTTGCTTTATCATAGGAGCATTCTTATACAATTCCTTTCCATATTTTTTTGCTGTGTGAATTTGACAGGAAAAATACCTTTTTATTAAGGTAACACTGGTTTACAACATTGTTTGTAATTTAAAGGCCAGGATTACCCCCTTTCAAGTGTTGCTATTACAACACATCCACAACCCAGACACCCATGTTCTTGTCATTTTTTTTCAAATTGACAATTCAATATTGACACTATTTTTAGAACTCTTCATAATTTTATCCATAAGGCTGGACTAGTCTTTATTCCTAACAAGTTTGGGAGGGTTCCTTTTTTTATCTCTCCCCCACCCCCACACCCCCCCCTCCCAGGTAAATCATAGTGGTCTTGATTTGTGTTTCCCTGATGATGAATGGTGATTAGCATTTTTTGTGTGTGCCTCTGGGCCACCTGTATGTTTTCTTTGAATGTGATTATTGAGCTTTTCTGCTTATGCTGTTTTCTTTTTTGTTGCGCTGCATGAGTTCTTTCTATATTTTGGATGTAAGTCCTTTGTCAAATCTATCATATGCAACTGTATGTCCCATTCAGTAGACTGTCTTTTCGTTTACTGATAATTTCTTTCACTGTGAGGTAGCTTTTAATACAATGTAATTCCATGTTTGGGTTTGCCTTTGCTTCTCCTGTTGCCCCTGATAAATATCCAAGGATATCTCTGTGAAGTCAATATCATGCAGTGTTTTGCCTAATTTTTCTTCAATATAGTTTATAGTTTTAATTCTTATATTTATGTATTTAATGCATTTTGAGTTAATTTTTGTGAAACTATAATGATGATCTAATGTCATTCTTTTTCATGTGGCTTTCTAGTTTCCCAAACATTTACTGAAGAGACTACTATTCTCCAGTGTAAACTCTTGCTCCTTTGTCATAGATTAAATGTCCATAGATATGAAAGTTAATTTCTGGGCTTCAATTCTGATCCATTGTTCTATCTTTTCTTTTCTAGTATTATTTTGATTGTGTTGTAATTTAGTTTGAAGTCTGGGAGTGTGAGATTGCCACTTTTCCCATTTTTGTCAGGGATGTTTTAAGTATACAGGTTCTTCTGTGGTTTCATATGAATTTCAATATTGTTGTATTTCCTTGAATGCCACTGGACACTCAGAAGAATTGCACTGATTCTGTCTAATGTTAGTTCTTCCAATGTATAAGCAGAGACTATATTTCCATTTGTGTAAGTTTGTGTGTGTGAATGTTTTCATTGTTTAGGTACTTCACTTTATATGTTTATTCTTAGATATGTAATTCATTTTTTGTAATTGTGAATGGGATCGTTTTCTTGATCTTTTTGTCTTCAAAATTGTTTGCATATAAGAACACAAATGATTTTTGTAAATTTATTTTGTAACCTCCCATTTTATTGTGATTGATTTTTCCATTCACTTTTTTAGTGGCATCTTTAGGATTTTCTATGATTGCAAATATTGATAGCTGTACTTCTTTCCCATCTTGAATTAATTTTATATCTTTCCCTTGCCTTGCTCCCCTAGGTAGGACTTCCAATAATATGTCTAACAGTAGTGGTGATAGTGGACATCCTTTTCTTGTACCAGATCTTTGTGGTGAAGTTATAATTTTTCACCACTGAATGCAATTTTTTGTGGATTTGCTATGTTATGGAGATCAGTGCATCTCCTGACACATGGGTCTGGCTACCATCAACTAGAAAGTCCTTTATTCATAGTCTCTGTTCCCTGCAGTTACTTGTAATTTGTCTGTAATACTGTGGACTCGGGTCCAGACATACCCTAGAAAGAAGAGTGAGTGAAAACTCAGTCTTTCCAAAAATCGTAGTCTAGTAAGCCCCAACCAGAAAGAATATGTGCATATGTCCAGAAGTTTTGTGATCTCCCTTGCTTCAGAATGCCCCAAGAACTAGGAGAAGCACCTTTTCCTTGCCAGCTATTTATTTGCCTCTCCCGGGAAATCAAAGGAAAAAACTCCTGGAGAGGGGAGTTCACTGTGGCTTCTGACAGTTTTCTTCTAGGTACATGCAGCAGACTGCACAGCACAGGTAGGAGGTGGCACAAAGGATGAGGGGAAGATGTCTTCCACAGCTTTCCAGGGCAGGTGCAGACAACATTGGAAACCCATATGTACATTGGATACCCATATCACTACTCTCCACCTGCTGAACCTAGTCCCCTGCCACCTGGATGGCCTTCATTGAACTGTTGAACAGGTTGTGTTGTCACTGAGAATCATTCATTCTTCTTCCCAGACTGGATCATGGGAGAGCCTGAGTGACCAATGGAGAAAGCACCAGAATCCCTCCTGGTAAACTGGCACATTCCTGGCTTACTATTTCTCAGTCATTCCTACATATTTTTATGGTCTCTGACTTTATTCCCGGCTAAGAGACTGACCCTTATTTCCCTAACTCCATTCCTAATGTGGCTGTTCCCTCTGGACTCTCAACCTGTGCCTCCCTAAGGAAAGCAATGATTCAAGGGTCTTGTCTGCCTTCCACCTTCTTGAAATGATCTGATAAGCCCTTAATTAGGCTCAGTTTGCATTTGTTATTAACAAAGTGAATAAGGAATATTTTTCTGAAAGACATAAGCAGAGAATGTTACTACCTAACCACTTTAGTTTCCTCTTTGAACTTCTAAGGAATGTTCTTTAATATTTTATCGTTGTTCCTTTGCAAATTTCATGTTGCCCTAGTTATAAACTCGCTTCCATTAAGTAGTGACCCAACTGACACTCATCAAAGACACTCCTTTGTTTTCTTCACTCATTTTCAATTAACTGTTTAGGAAAAAGGAAAAAACATGCCTGTTAAATTGCAACCATCTGATACTGTTCTTTTTGGTACCAGAAAATATCCCAGTTACAGAAAAGTAATAGTTCAACTCTGTGTGGATATGTGATATGTGAGCAAGCATGTGTAAACAAAATCCATTAATAACTTATAGTTGTTTTGGGAATAGCTAATGAATACAGACTAACACTTATTTAAAATAAATATTTGATTACATTAACCATAGGGCATGTAAACACCATTTTACTGTTTGATTATTAGAGCCTATGACTTTCAAGAAGTTGTTTGATTTACCTTTCATGATAATAATATACATAAATAATATTTTATCTTTACAGATAAAATCTTGAAATCAAGGAAAGGTTATAATTAGACCTTCAAGAAATGCACTCTAAAAGATTTAATGGATTAAAATATAAACTGTTGTAAATGAAACAATTTTAGAAATGTTAGGGACTCAATCGCATTCTCTAAGTTTTTTCTCACCTTCTATGTCTCTACATATATATTTGGAAGAAGCTGTATAACCATTAGGGAAGTGTATTTTTTCTTAAAATCTGTCCTATCTCTCTGTCTGTCTGTCTGTCTGTCTGTCTATCTATCTCTCTGTCTGCCTGCCTGCCTGCCTTTCTGTCTCCAAAATTTGCTTTATGTGAAGTTTAACATGATACTAACAAAGTATAGAACAAACACATTCATGTGTTTTTTGCTTTTCTTGAGGGATTCATATGAAGGAAATGCTACAACCTGGGAGCAATCACACAGTCACTGGTAGTGCTGGGCTGGCACTGTTCCTCACTTAGCTACCTTCATATCACACACCCCCACACTAAACAATCTCACATGAAGATGGTAAAACAAAAATATGGCTTTTAAATTCCATATTTATCGCCCATATTTCAAAGCCACTATACCTATGACATAGAGATGGTAACTCTAAGTTGATTAGTTTATTCTACATTATGAGTATATAAATTCTACATATACTATAAATAAGTATATAAGGTTCATTCTGCATTGTAAATAGTGAATCCCTGATACAGCATGGGTTCAAAGTATATTGTAATTTATATAAAGCACAAGATAACTGAATCTATTTTAAAATGTTAACAGGTTATTATTATTTTAAATACTTCAAAATGAAACTAGAATTAGCAAGCATTTCTCTTGAATATTGTTGTGCAGACTGATTTAAACTTCAACATTTTGCATGTGTTTTTCTATGACTATAAAATCAATTTGGTTGAACATATTTTCAAATGTGGATATATAATGATATAGTTCAGGGGAATTAAAAATAAAGAGAGCACTTAAGACTACAGTTAATGCAGTTGACATTTATAATAATTCAGAAAAACTGCAAATTTCAAAGTGATATGACCTGCAGGAATAACTTTCAGAAAACAGAAAAACAAACCCAAGTATCTGAGTGTAATTTCCCCTGAGGTATTTTTTAACTATTAAGATGAACATGCTCAGGGAGATATTACAATAAATTGAACAGGAAATGGCAGCTGGAAAGGTAAAAGCCCAAAGATTTCACCAGCAAAGTAACACTTGGGAGTAAAAAGTGGCGTTTGAGACCTGTTTAGGACAAATGAGTTTAGTCAGGCTTTTTTCTCCACTGGTATGCATAATCAGCACCTGTGTACTACTTCTTTTCCATGATTTGTGGTCCAGGGGGTATGAGCATGTATAAGTGTGCACACCTGACCTGGTAGAGAAAGGATAAAGGAGCGCAGAAGGCACAAGGCAGCATGCATGCAAGCACCAGTGATATGGTACTTAGCAAACATGAGGGAATGCCAGAGGGAGAGTCTAGAGAAAGAGCATGAAGATTCCTGGGGGGGATGAGGTGCTCGCCTGCCTCTCAACACCCCTGGCCCAGGCTCTGCTGCACCCTACCTGGTAAGTCTGTGTAACTGCTAAAACCAATAAAGAACCACAACCCAAATGCCCCAAAATTGATGAATGACTGAAAAAGTATGGTATATTTATACAATGGAATAGTATGCATCAATCAAAGAAGACAAACATGCCATTTGTAGCAGCATGGATGGAGCTAGAAGGAATTCATGTTTGCAGAAATAAGCCAGAAAGTAAAAGAGAACTATGGGGGGAGCTCATTTATATGAGGAATATAGGGAAAACAAACAAATGGACAGGAAAAATTCAAATCTGCCAACAGAACTGAAGCATAGAGCGAGAGGAGGATGAAAAACAATCATTTAAAAAAAAAAGAAACTACACATATTGGTGTGCCTAATTCCTAATGCCTGCCCCTACAATTGGCAATGAAGATGGTTACTCAATACCTGTCAAGGTAGAAGATACTACAAAACTATCTTGTAATTAAGACTTTAGAGGAACATAACCTAGAACACAAGCAAATGTTGAACATGTTCTTGAAAGAACAAAAAAAAATCCCTCCTTCAAGAAAATTAACCTCTAACATCTTTGCTCTCCAGAAAAATGTCTAACCTACATTAAGGAAGAAAGCACTATAATCATAAATTCTCTAATTTTCTACAAAAAAACCTCTAAATAATAGCTATTACATCAAAAAAGCATAAGGTATGCTTTAGTAAAAACATCTAAAAAGCAAAGAGCTATCACTGCTAGCATACACTGCTAACATACAGTAACTTTTAAGTTCATGTAACATGTAGTTAAAAACAGAAAAAGAATAGAGAATATTAGTATAACTATCAAACTGTTAAATGGAGTCAATGAAAAATGCTGGAAGTTAAATTTCTGGCAATAGACTTCTAGTTTCAGTTGCAACCCATACAGAAGATCATTGAAGTTGTCGCTCTCATTCTGAAAACAAAATAAAGAGAAAAAAAAACAGGAAAAAGAAAATCAATGACATTTATTGATTCATCAAAGAACTGAGATTACTGGGCATATTGTCACCCTGAAATATGGAGAGACAGGCAAATCAAGATCACAGTCAAGAACAGCTTACTTGGATCAGGAGGTGCAGAACCATGAATGTGAAAGGCTAGTTAAATGGTGATTTTGATAAATTGTCAGAAGCTGAGTGTGATCTAGAAACGCAGTAAGAAAATCCTGTGGTGAGAGGTGGGGGGTGGGGAGAGGGGAGGCAGTCTTAGGGAAAGTATACATTTTGCAAGTCCACCATATTCAAGATGAATAGACTTGAAATATTCCCTTGTGACTCTGACAGGATAATTATTTAATTATTTTCATATATTCCCAGAATTTTCTCTATAGATATTGCATATTGCTTATTTTCCAGCGGGGGGGGGGGGGGGGGGGGGGGGGAGGCGGTTAGTAAACCCTAATCCCAGCTAGGGGAAATGATTTTCAGACTCCAGAATCCTCTAACTTTCCTATCTCATCTGAGGGAGATAAAAAGCTGTACAGCTAGAGAAACATTTATGACCTAGAGGCACAAGCTCACAAAAATACAGAGATTTAATCAAAAGATTATAGAATACTTCCCTTTCTAACACCTTTCCACCATACCAACAGGGCTTCATTATAATAATAGTGGATTATAACTGAAAGACTAGAAGATTCAGCATCTCTAATAAAGGGGTACTTAACAAAACACAAAGTCAAGGAGAACATAAAATAGGGACACCAAATTAATTTAAAGCCTCTGGCACAAACAGCTTTTGAAAAAATTAAACACAGAGCAACTCTTAGTCATATTAACATGAAATCTCACACATTAATGATGCTATTTCCTCAATTTTATTACATAATAAGACATGTCCAGCTTTCAACAAAAATGATAAAGCAAATACAAGACAAAGTTAGGGGGAAAAAAAACCTAAAGAGAGAAGTAAATGTCAGATGATACCACAGATCAGAGATGTAGGAGTTTTCACGCAGAGAGCTTAAAACAAGTATGATCAATATACTAAAGGCTCTAATGGAAAAGTAGATAAGATGCAAGAACAGATAAGCAATGTAAATGAAATTATTGGAACTTTAAATATCAAACGGAAATGCTGGAAATGAAAAACATTTTAAATAAAATAAAGAATGGACTAGTAATAGATTGACCACAGAGCTTGAATATAGATCAATAGAAACTTCCTGAAGCTAAATTCTAGGCAAAGAGGAAGGAAAAAATAAGAACAGAAAAATCAAGAGTGTGGAACAATTTTAAATTTGAAATGTAAATTAACATAACTGAAATGCCTGAAGATGAATGAAAAAGCTAGTAGAGAAAATAAATGAAGTGATAATAATTGAGCACTTCTAAAATGTATTTACTTATTTATTTATAATTGAGGTGATATTTGGAGAACTGCATCAAGTTTTAACACCATCCTTGCCCAAAGCCCAATCATCCCTAATACATTTGAGCACTTTCTTATTAGCAGCTATGAAATAGATTTAGGAAGCAAGAGAGACCACCAAGTTGAATAATATCCAAGCAATGTAAAACAAAACAAAAATACATCTAGGTATATTGTGCATAATCTTAGCTAAAGACAAAAACTTGAAAAAGGCAAGAGGAAAAAAAAATGTTGCCTATAGAGGAACAATTCTGTAAAGCATAGTGAATTTCTTGTGAGAAAACAAGTAAATGAGACAGTAAAGCATTTAAAGCACTAAAAGGTAAAAAAGGTCAACAGAGAATTAACAATCCACCAAAATATTTATTACAAAGTGAAGAATGAGTGAAGACACTTTCTTATAAACAATAGAAATTCATGGCTAGGAAACCTGCAAGACAAGATATCTTGATTTTTTTTCTTTTAGTCTTATGGAGATAAAAGTAGTTTACAATAATGTATGTAATCCAGAGGTGTATGATCATATCTTCTCATGTTTCTCACCACTCCTCACCTGCCACCAAGACAGCCATAGTCTTCCTTCATGGTCCTTTGGGCCCCCTTCACAGGTTATGTCTCCACCTTCCCTCTTCTTGTCCAGTGCCTTGGTTCTATATACAGATTTCTAGCTGTTATTGTTGGGTTTGATTTCTTTGACCCATTGTTTCTCTGTCATCCATGTAACAGTGAAACTGTTTCACTCTGTATTTTTCTGTATATTTTTCTTTCCCAGAATGATCATTTCATACCCTCCCACCCACGTTGTTGTGAACAGCAAGAGTTCTTTTTATTTTAATAGCTGCATTATATTCCATTGTGTATATATATATCACATCTCCTTAATTCACACCTTTGTCCTTTGACACTTAGGTTGTTTCCATAACTTGATTATTGCAAATAGTGCTACAATAAATAGCGGAATGCATATGTCTTTTCAAATTTGTGTTTTTGCATTCTTTGGGTTGATACCCAGAAGAGAAATACTGGCTCCTATGGTAGATCTATGTTTAATATAGATTTGTTTACTATAAAGGCTGTACCAGTTTGTATGATGGTATCATTATTAAATTTTAAAAGCTGAGCCCAACTCCTTGCCCAGTGGGTATATCTGGGAGGCTTGAATGGAAAAACAGAGTGGGTAGGACTGTCATGGGAACTGAAGATGCCATGAGCTGATAATCCCTTATGCTAATTCAGATCATGAGTCAGGACACACCCAAGACACAACCTCAGCATTCAAATAGTCTTGGAATCCTCACTCTGTGCAGCCTACCTCTATCTTTGCTCACCACTGCTCTGAATAATGAATTTCAATAAATCTACCTGTTTTGCTCCCCACTCTATCTCTGGTAAATTCTTTCTCACACCACTGGAATACACCCTGATTCTTCCTTACAACAGTTTGTATTCCATTAACAGTGTGTAAGTGTTCTTTTCTTTCCACATTCTTTCCAACACTTGTTATTTCTGGAAATGTTAATACGGTGAGGTCATTCTCACAGGTGTGGTATTGTAACTGATAAAAAGTGATGGTGAACATTTTTTATGTGCCTATGGGCACACACTATGTTACCTACTGGAAATGGCAAAACTACGGCGCTAACAGGGAGATTAATGATTGCAGTGGTTGGTGAGTAGTAAAGATCAGGGAGGAAAAGAGGTAGAACATAGTGGTTTTTAGAATATTGAAATAATTTATATTCCATTTTGGTAAGTCCATTTATATTTATACTGTTCACCAACCCCACAAAATAGTTTAGTTCCCCAAGCCATGCAACACCAAAGTGAATCCTAAGATAAACTATGATCTTTGAATGATTATGATGAGTCCATGTATCTCTATTGATTGTAACTAACTTACCATCCTGGTGAATGATTTGACATGAGGAAATCTATGAATGTGTGGGTAGCAAGGGGTACATGGAAAATCTCTGTATATTGTGCTTTGTTTTGTTGCAGATGTAAAACTACTTAAAATGAATTAAAAAAATAAGAAAAACCACAAACAAAATTTAAAGTCTCAATTCAACTATTCAAATTGCAGAAAAGGTAGGATATCACTCATTTTAGAGAAAAAGAGATTCAAAGATTTTTGCCTGTGTACCACTTTTTTTCAGATTTATGGTTCCTAATTGTCTAGCATATTGATTCCAAGCAGCTACACATATTAAGTACTTATCTTTCAGTCATATTTAGAAAGTCTAGAAAACCCGTCTGTTCAACCCTGCTTGGAACATGAGTGCATAACAGAAACAGTGCCATGACTAAAAGCTGATAGTCAAAGGTTGGCTTAACTGGTCACACAGTAATCCTGTGGTCAAGGAAAAAGAGCATTTGATCAACAGTCTCCACCAGATCCTCAAGAATTTTGAAGAGGCAAGAAATACCTCCCCGTATAAGAGGGTGGGGGAGGATTCTGGATGGTAAATGCAGTCAATATCATTCTACTCTACTGGTATCTTTTCCACTAATATTCCACTTTAGACAATGTGATTCAAATCAATACTTCCACAGGTCTCTTTTTGTTTACAAATTACTTTGTAGAAATAATTAAGATTTAAGCTTCCTGGTGTCACCTGTATATAACTTTATGTATATAACTTTATGTGTTTTTATACGCTACTTGTCAGGTCAAATGATGTAGCAAGGGAAATATATTTAGACTTTTATTGAAACCATTATTTTTCCATAAAATCTCACTGATTACTGTCATAGAAGGTACGTACTTCTTTCTTCCACACCCACTACGCAAAATACTGCCTCCTCTAGGATGCAGCATGTCTTGATGAAGCAATCTTATTGCCAAAGAGTTCTGAATATGGATCAGTTGAGGATCATTTTTATCACCCTTAGGCAGTAGACACACTTCCAGCTTGAAATCAGCTGAACATAGATGTCATATTTCCTAACAGCAGGAATTTCCCGCTTAGAAAAATTTGATACAGTCCTGGAAGTAACAGTTCATGGACATTTCAGTTTAATCACTTTATCTCCATATTTTTGTGGACAACATCAGTTTAACATGAGTCTTTCAAATACCAGGGAAATTAAACATGTGGGGATAAGGCTAATCCTTTCTCTAACTAACTGGGAATAACTCTGCACAAAAGGTTGCTTTATCAAAATTGCTCCAAGCTTCTCCACAGTCATACTAAACAAAAGATTAGGCCTCTAGTCATCTTGAGTTGCTGTGGTGGAAGCAAAGTGACCTCATCTTGTCAATATCTTCCAGTACAATATAGGAAGAATTCTACCCAGGGCCAAATTTTGCTTCAAGCCTTCTCAGTTAAGAGATGAAAGTATTAAGCCTTTGAGTCACTGTGTGTAGCTAGAAGCATTAGTCTTAAGCCCTTCAGGAAGGATGCAATAATATATACCCTCCGCTTTGATTGAAAAGGGAGATTTTTCTCCAGAAGTTATCAGATAATATTCCCAGAAACATATCAATCAGCTATCATTTGAACTATTTTGCAAGTTTACTTTCCTATATTATTTTTAATATTATTTTTAAATATAGACAATCTGACAAAGAAAAATAAAATGAAAGGAATCACTCTGTGTTATATTCAGGCTTACGGGGTAGTTAGAATAAAACTGTGCACTGTGGTAGAGAAACACATATATCAGTTGATCAGAAGAGAGTCCCAGAGAAAACAGAAAATTTCTGGCAACCGAAACTAGGCAGAGTCCTAGACTTGACACCAAAAGTACTTCCCATAAGAAGAAAATTGATAAGCTTAATTTTCTCAAAATCAAAACGTTTTTGCAAAAATTCTGTCAAGATAAAAATACAAGCTACAGTCTACAAAAGCTTGCAGTTACATATCTTACAAGGAAACTCTATTTAGAAAATATAAAAAAACGCTCAAAGTTGATAGTGAGTAGCAAATTACACAAGTACTAAATAGGTTAAGATCAGGGGTGAAATGATATCATTGAAGGGGACGTACAGTTAGCAAATAAGGCATAAAATATTAATATCATTGGTTATCAGGGAAAGGCAAGTCAAAACCACACTACAAGGGCACCAAATGGCACCAAAATAGCCTAAAAATAGTGAAAATATCAAATTTTGGTGAGGATATGAAGAAAATCAATCAATAACATTGCCCAGAGTAACATATAGAATGACACAGCTGTGATTAAAAGGAGTTATTAGGGTTTCTTGTTATTATTGTTGTTTTTAATATTGAACATGTAACTATCATAAAACATAATTATCATGCTACTTGGCATTTATCCAGAGAAATGAAAACTCATATTTGCACAAAATCTATGAATGAATTTTATAGGATGTTTATAGAAGGCCCCAGATTTGAAACATCCCAAAGATCCTTCAACAGGTGAGTGCTTACACAAATTGTGGTACATCAATCCCATGAAATTCTTCTGACCAATAAAGAAAAACAAACTGTCCTGAAGGCACAAATGGAGCTTTGAAGTTACTGCTCCCACACTCACAGCAAGAGACAAGTTGAACCAGGTGAAATCAACGACTCTTCTTAGTTCCACCAGAGAATTCAGGTCACAGAGCAAACTGCTGTTTCCAAAATTGGAGAGACAAACAAGCAGATTCAGAGACACAAATCAACTTTGCCTAAATAAACTCTATGCCTACAAAAATAAAATAACAAAGGAACATGAGAAACTTCAAGTTTTGGTCAACAAAGATGACAACAGAAATTTCTTTATAACAGCAACAAAATCTTTAATTGGATGGATGACAAGTTGTATTCCCGAAAAAGAAAATAAAAATCATCAGTAAAAATATCTGGAAAAACTGCAATATCAATAATAACAAAGCTGTGACAGAGGGAAAAGGGCTTGCAGAGAGGAACAGGCAGTATCCTCCCAGGAAATGACTTGTCTCCATCTATGTTGGCCCCTTCTGAGAACCATCAGAATGACTGAAAGGAAGCAGCCAATTTCTCACCATATTTAAAAGAGCTAAATAAACAGATGACAAGTCAAGTCAGTAGCAGTTTTGGAAAATGATATTTCAAGGCATTCTAAACATTTAAATGCTGTTAGTGGAGGGTAATGCTATCGTGGTACCCTCATTACTACAGACAAGTTAGGGGTAAGATAAAAATGATGTACTAAGAAATAGACATCCATTTAAAATTGGCGTACGGATTCACATACAAATCAAAGAGCAAAACAGAGCCCTTAGCAACTGGGCAGAGATTCAGGGCTGAATGATAATCCGAAGGAGAATTGATGAAGCAAGGCTGTGTAATCAGAACAGCAGCGCAATAAGAACCATGTAAAAAGATCAATCCAGTTTGATTATGTCAAAATTGGAGAAGAGAAAACTAATTTGACAGAAAGAATTCAGGATCCAAGGTCTGAAGGATAAAAAGGAACTGGAAAAACTGAAAGAAAAAGGAAGCCAAAGTTAAGTCTTAGGTCAACGAATCCTATAGTAACACAGTGAGAGAAGGTTATGTTATGAAAAATAAACGCTAATTGAAGTGGCATATGCCTCATATCATACCTACACTATTCTGTAAAAAGATACCTTTAATATTAGTGATTTTTATTTCCATTTTACAGATGGTACAACTAAATTTGGGAGAGTAATAGTAACAAGCATGTAAGTTCTTTCTCAAAGCAAATGTTTAACAGATCCCTTACACTTCGCTAGTGCAAATGGTATACTTGATATTGTTTAAATTAATATAGTGGTTTACAAAAATATTTATATGAATTCTGTAATTCTTTTATTAAAATAAAACTGTGATCTAGAGGGATTTTCTACTACTACTCCTTCTTGTCAAAAGGGGAGATTTTGACTCAGAGTAGCACACCGATCTTGACAAGACAGAATAGGATGGTGTTGGACTTTAAACTTAGGTCTCTTGGATTTTAAATCAAGTGCTCTTTTCATTGCACAGAGAACAGCCAGTTCTATAGTTCCATCAGGACTGACCCTGGACTGACCCTAGGACCTGGATTCATGATGGCACTGTTATGAAGACAGTGATCTGAAAATTATGAAAGAGTGTAAATGTTAAATGTCAGGGGTTCTCCAGTCATATTCCTGTTTGTAAAACAGTGTAGTCTCTACTTTGATGAGGTCTCACTTGAATCACATAATCTCACCTGTGTTTCACTTCCCTCATATGTAAAATGGATGCAATAAGAGTAACCCAATAATAGAGTCTCCTATGCTTTCTATAAAAATGCACTGGGATGGAAGTGTTGATAATTAGGTGTATCATTAGTAACTGTAGCAGCAATAGCAGCAGTAGCAGTAGCAAGAGTAGGAGGAGGAAGTGGGGGAAAGGAGTAATGATTATTCATGAGACAAGAAAGCATCAGGAACATACAAGGAAAGACAAACAAACGTAAAATGAAGTGGGAAAGATAGTCAAAATATTCCATTTTAATCCATTTTATTTTGAGATGTTCTGCCTGAGAGAATTAACAAAGTAATATAAAAGGCATTTCTATGCTTGCCTTTCACAATGGTGAGATATATCTGTGCTTTTATATACTGTCAGTACAAACTAAGTCAGAAATTGATATTTGCACTGACATTATAAATACTTCAAAAATAAATATAAAAAGTTCCTTTTGCGTTTTTTTCTTCTTAGATTCAAGTATTTCTTAGATCATCTATAAATATTCACCTTCATGTAAAACTTAATAGTTATTCTATTGAATCAAAGATAGCACTTCATTTTGTGGTTTTATTATGTATTAGGATAGTATGTTATTATTATATTCAATTCTGTAATATTAGTAGTCTCGGGGAAAAACTCATATTCTTAAGTTTGTGTCATGATTTTAAAAAATTTAAATACTTTAAAAGTCAGAAACAAAATGTATTGCTATTTCAAGCTGATCGATATTTATAATTGCTCTCTAGTACTTTACCAAAAGCAAAATAACTTTCTCTAGTTTCATAGTTTTCTTCCTCACCTTTGTCATGTCATAGCTTTCTGTGAAATTCTTACTTCTTTTTTTAGCAATTTATTTATTAAGTAAATATCTGAAGATGTTAGATTCTGAAGTGGTACTGAACAAACATAGACCCTGCACTTATGAACTGATAGCTAAATAAAAAAAAGACATACATCTAGTAATTTATTACAAATAGCTAATTTAGAATTCAAATTTGCATCATGGTGCTATGATTAATACAGAATTTATACTACAAATTTGTGTCATCTATTCTGGTGACCAATAAATTGTTTATCTGGGAACTGAAGTCTGAAAGAATAATAGATATTATCTAAGGGAACAGAACCAAATAGAGTGTACAGAGATCACTGAAGAGAAGTAACAGGATGCATACAATGCTGTAAACTTCTGTAACCTCACGTTTTAAAAAATCTGATTTGTAAAAACATATCAAAGAATTCAAATACAGATCTTACTACTAACTCTCAAAAAACAAGTTGGTGGGTAGCTGATAAGAGAGGCAAGTGTAGGAAGACAATAATATACCAAATTTAAACACTACTAAAATTTTAAGATTTTTTCTGTAGATGACTATAAGTTATGAAATATATTTAAAGTGACATGGTAATATAAATACCTATAAACTCTAAGGGATTAAATGGAGCTGCATGTGATGCAAGAATTGATTAGGAAGTACCATTGGAAGTGCACTTTTTCAGTATCCAAATAAAGAGAGCTAGGGAGAACTGGAAGGTGATGATGTGAGTGTGAACAAGGAGATATATGGTGATAAGTGGATATATGGTGATAAAGAACATGAGGGAAAAAAAGACAAATCAGCTTTTATCTTTCTGCTTGGAGTGATATATACCATGAGACTAAATAAAAGATAATGTGCTAAAATAATAGGCTTACCACAGGAGAAAAAGAAAACTAGTGTGCTCTATTTCCCCCTTCCCCCCAAATCCGTCAGATAATGTTTTCTTAGATCAAGTAGTGACTGAAGAGATAAAGAGAGAATAAAATTTCTATTTCGAAGAATTTATCCATCTGGGATCATGAATATAGATAATAGGTCCTGTTTATAATAGGACATAGATAATAGGTCCTCCAGTTTATAAAGACATATATATAAATATATATATATATGTCTAAATTGTAGACAGAGGAGAGTCAGACTGAGAGAAACTAATTTGAAGCTTAAGAAAATATTTACAGGCTTTAGTGAGTGTTGGTAGTACATAAACGGGAAAGTAAATTGAAAACTAGAGTAAAGACATAAGGAACTACAATATGCAAGATTGGTGTGGATCCCTGGAAGGAAGTGAAAGAGTAGGGAAAAGAGTTGGAGGAAAAGGGGTAAAATATGAAGAGATATACTGTTTTAAGGAGACAGTCATTTATTAAGAAGGACAATGATAGGTTATCAAGATAACTAAGAAATAGTCACTGATTTGAGTAACATGCAAATCTGTCATTTGCCTAGGTGGGTTCAAATGACTTATAGCTACAAATAAGAAATGATGAAATGGAAATCTTAGGAATTTTAGTGTTAGACCACAAGAAGTTGGAAACAGAATTACAGTTGAAGTTGTCTTTAAGGAAACAAATTTTGTTCAAATTGGAGTTTTTTCAATATACATAAATGATAGAGGCTGCCATTGATATAGATGATACATACATTTGATGATTATAGACTATAGACTTGCAAATTTTACAGAGAGCTGGGTAGTACTTTGATTTGCATACCTGCCTGATAGGACACCCCTCCCTTCCCCTCCCCCCAACAGGAGTCCTTGGCCAGAAGTCTTGTGAAGAAAGGTATAAAGAGGCTTGAAGACAAAGCAAAGGGATTCACTCATTTTGGGAGGAAAGAAGACCATGAAGTCATGAGGGGCCTGAGGCTCGGGGCCTTTGGCCCAAGCTGGTAACTTGTGACTTTTAGTAAGCGTAAGCTGAATCTGCCTGCAGAAAGCTAAAGAGGTTGGAGATTTGAACTCCATGTTGGAGTTTGTTTTGCTGAGTTTTACTTGGGTGTGACTGGAGAGGTCATGTGAGCCAGGCCTGAGAGGGAAATGAACTTTGCTGTTTTCTGTACTATGGAGTTTCTTTTTACTACCTGCTGGAGGACAAGAAGGAGAAGACACATCACACCATTGTGCCTGCTTGGAAGAGTTGGAGCACTCCAAAGAAAGATATCTACTCTTCAAGCACCTGTAAATCAACTCTGAAGGAATGGACAAGTGGTGACGTTAACAGGACTAAAGAACTGAGGGTTTTGGACAATCTTGGGGACGGGTTTGGACAATGTTGAGGAAGGTTTTGGACAATGTTGGAATAATTGGGTTTTTTTTTTATATGTTTCTTTCTGTAGTAAATAGGAATTCACTTTGTTTAGAAATAAATTAGTCTGCACTCTAAGAGTTAAAATATAATAAAAGGCTGGGGGTAGAAGATAGAACCTGCAATATGTTTTTAGGCTGCAGGAGTTGCAAAGGGTAAATTGAGGCAAGCTAATAAATTGTAAACTGCAATTTCTGAGGTTTTTCTTGTTTTTGTTTTTCTGCAGTCTGTGGGGCAGGGAACTGCGAAGTTATGGAGGCTAGAATCTGCGTAACAAAGGTAACTGGTCTGTGAAAGGTATTTACCCACAGTAGGTTTAGGATTTGAATCTGCCTGGGAGAAGCAGGGAAATGATTTGAGTTTTAAGTTAGAAGTCTCTTTCTACCTGATAACATAAAAACACATCAGTAAGAACAGAGCAACTGAAAATGTGGGAGACACTGGACATAAGGGAAGAGCCAGAAATTACTGATGGAATAATCTTAAAATTTATTTTAGAAAGGGGGAGTAATAACATCAGTATTGCAACAGACAGGTAAACTAGGGGTATTAACAATTTTTAATGGTTTAGAGATTGGTAAAGAAAAACGATTATCATTCTTCACTACAGCTCCTTTTATTTTTTTCTCTCTAAAGTTGGGAACATTACTGAGGACAGAGTGTGATAAAAGAAATGGGAAGTTTCACAAAGCTAAAATAATGTTTTAAATAATTGATTATATAGGTTGTCAAGGAATCACTGATGCAGAACAATAAAAATGATTGGTTTAATATTGTGGATCTTATCCATCATGGCACAGTCTCAGTGAAGGCAAGAAGAAAGCTGGCATTGCATTCTTCCGAGCTCTGGGTTTCACTGGGGAATTTAGGCTTATAGACAAGAGGAGAAAAGTCCTGATGAGACAATATAATAGGAAATGGGACACAAGGAGGACAACTACTATAGTAAGTGTTGTAAGGTCCTAGTATTTGTTATGATTTCTGAGTAAAACAGTATCAGAAGATTGGATGAGGTTCTATGACAATAGGAAAAATTGTTCAAATGGAAGATAAATCTATTAGAATAAAATTTCACATAGAACTAAATTGCCATTGTTTTGAACAATGCTTTGAACATGGAATAAACTGGAAAAACTTAGAGCTGATATGAAGGATAATCAGAGACTGTGCAGTAAAAACAGTACAGTAGGGAAGAACAGTGGAAGTAATGCTAGTTTATACCACTAAGCTCCATTATACCCCCTTTCCAGTGACCCCATCCAATCTAGCTAAATCCATTCTTTTCTGTTTAAAATTGCGTATATGTTCTTTCTACCTAATTAGATAGAAGAAATAGAAAGTTAGATTCTTAAAATATTAGAGTTGATTATTTTGGAGAAAATCCAGTCTACCAATTTATTTTATCAAAGAAAGTAGCCAGACTGTTTAAATGCTGTCTATTTTAGATTAGCTAAAATGTGTATTCTTTCCTTTAAAAACTATAATATTGATCATTATACATTCAGTTTTTGCTTGGCCATAAATATTTAACTCAGCTATTGGTCACCTCTGTTGTTTGAGAATAACTGACAGAAATGACTGTTGCCTAACAAGAGTGAGATATTTATATAAGCCAATCATATAAAGTTCTAAATTTAACATTGACAATTTCAGAGAGAAATAGCTCTGGATTTTATGTTAAAAGGAATGTCAAGAGGTGATACATTGCATCTTAAAAAACAAAAATGCCCCAATCTCCCCATTACTCTTTAACGTGTACTGGAAGTTCTAGCTAGGACAATAAGGCAAGAGAAAGGCATAAAAGGGATACAAATAGGTAAAGAGGAACTAAGCTATCATTATATGCAGATGACATGATTTTCTACATAGATGACCCCAGAAAATCCACAGAAAGGTTACTTGAAATAATAAACCAGTTCAGTAAGGTAGATGGATACAAAATCAACACACAGAAGTCAGTAGCTTTCCTATATACAAAAAGTCAAAAAGAAGAAGAAGAAATTCAAAAAACCATCCCATTTACCACTGCACCAAAAAAAAAAAAAAATACCTGGGAATAAACCTAACAAAAAACGTGAAAGAACTCTATAAAGAAAACTTTAGAACACTACTAAAAGAGATAGAAGAAGACATAAGGAAATGGAAAAAATGGACATTCCCTGCTCATGGATTGGAAGAATAAATATCATCAAAATGGCCATCTTACAAAAGGCAATCTACAGATTCAAAGCAATCCCAATAAAAATCCCAATGACATTTTTAAAGAGATAGAACAAAAATTAATGAAATTTATATGGCATAATAAAAGGCCTTGAATATCAAAAAATCTCCTGAACAGAAAAAAAGAGAATGGAGGTATTACAATTCCAAATTTCAAACTATACTACAAAGCCATAATAATTAAAACAGCTTGGTACTGGTACAAAAACAGACCATCAGACCAATGGAACAGAATTGAGTGCCCTGAAATAAAACCACACATATATAGTCAACTAATCTTTGACAAAGGAGTGAAAAGCTTACGCTGGAACAAAGATAGCCTATTCAATAAATGGTGCTGGGAAAATTGGACTAAGACATGCAAAAAAAATGGACCAAGACAGCTCCCTCACACCATGTACAAAAATCAACTCAAAATGGATAAAAGACTTAGAGGTCAGACCTGAAATCATAATATACATAGAGGAAAACTTGGGTAAAACCCTTAAGAATTACAATTCAGAATTCCCTTTCTGGAAGTATCTACAGATGGCAAAAAAAATGAAAGAAAACATAAACAGATGGGACTATATAAACTATAAAGCTTCTGTACAGCAAAAGAAACAACAGAAAAAACTAAAAGAAGCCCAAATGAATGGGAAAAATTTCTGCCCTCCACAATAGTGATAAGAGTTTAATAACAAAGATCCACAAAGAACTCACACAACTAAACAAAAGCAAAATAAAAAGTCCAATAAAAAAATGGGGAGAACTAAAAAGACACTTCTCTAAAGAGGAAATAAAAATGGCCAACAGACACATGAAAAATTGCTCATTATCACTAGCAATAAGGGAAATGCAAATCAAAACCACAATGAGATACCACCTTACACCAGTAAGAATGGCCAACATTCTAAGAACAGGCAACAACAAGTGCTGGCGCGGATGTGGAAAGGAACACTCTTAAACTGCTGGTGGGAATGTAAACTGGTCCAACCTCTATGGAAAGCTGTGTGGAGGACCTTCAAATTAATGAAAATGGATCTACCATTTGACCCAGCAATTGCTCTCTTGGGAATCTACACAAAAGAGACCTCAATGTGGGTACAAAGGTACACCTGTGCCCGGATGTTTACCGCAGTACTATTTATAATTGCAAGGACATGAAGGCAACCCAAGTGTCCCAAAATAGATGACTGGTTGAAAAAAATGTGGTATTTATACACGATGGAATACTACTCCTCAATTAAGAATGACAAATTAGACGATTTCTTGACAACATGTATATAATTAGAAGGAATCATACTAGCAGAAGCAAGTCAAAAAGAGAAAGAAGTCAAATGGTCACACTGATATATGGGACATAATGAAAAAAAAAGTAAATAAAAGCCATGAGGAAAAGACAAAACAGGCTGAGCACCAAACTGAAGCACACACAATGGACAGGAGGGAAAGGGGGGAAGATGGGAGGAGGGGGGTAAATCCCTGGGATTGCAAAGATGTGAAATTTACATATAAATAAATTAAAAATAAATAAATATGAAAAACAGAAATGCCACAATTCAACAATATACTTATTACTTAATGATGGTATGTTTAATATTTACTATTAGTTAAGTTATTATTAAAGTCTCAGCAAACTATTTCTGAAAACTATTAACAATTCAACAATATACTTATTACTTAATGATATGTTTAATATTTACTGTTAGTAAAGTAAGTTAATATTAAAGTCACAGCAAACTATTTCTGACAAACTATTAAAAATGTTTTAAATGAACTTACTGATTACATTAATTGAGTTGCATATTTTATACTGTACTTGGTGCAGAGAAAAAATGATGTAAACAGTTTTGAGTAATGTTCTTTGAATGTCCTTTACTAATTTATTTTTTCTAATAAGATAATCACACAACTAAAAGTTAATACTGACATCTATCTTGTATTAATTTACTTATGTTGTAGAAATATTAACATAATTATCAAAGATATTAATGTCACATGAAGAGGATCATAAAATCAGTACATTTTTCAAGGTTCACAAAAATTAGTCAAAAAAACAGCTTTGTTTACAAGAGAAAATACATATAACTAACACACATAAACACACACACAAAAATACATTTTAACCTGGGATTCAAACAAAGTACAAGGTACATAGGATAGTACTTCAGAAAGAGAGAAAAAATGGCATTGAAGAATGCAAACGAAATAGCTTTACAACCATCTCATTACAGGGGTGACTTAAAAAAATATGGGATAAAGGAAATGGGAGAAACTAAATGACTTTTCTGCAATCTTTCTGCTTGCCAAGAGCAAGTAATGATGACTCCCACCAGGGAACGCTAAATTGAGAGTTGAGAAATTGCATCAAATAGACATAAAAATGGAAGATACTGTGTTTTTTAAACAAGGAAAAGTGCTTCCATTAGGCCATTTTATATAAAACATTTTCTATTTGTCCATTATATGCAACTCAATCATTATTACATAAGAAAGGAAACTAAGTCTTATATCCGTCATATATTTACTGAAATGGAAAAAATAAGACAAAAATTTTATGCTGTGAAAGGAGTAATTTTCCAGTTATACCAGACCTGAAATGAATCAATAAAGAAAAGGAGCAGCAGAATGTGAGCACAGAAGGAAAAGTTCTGAATAAACTCATTAGTCCAGAAAAGTGGTAAGAAGAGTGAATGAAGGTATACTACAGGACTCATTGAGGGAAATTTTTTGTCAATCTTACAGCAAGTTGATGCCCCAAAACAAAAAAAAAAATCTATAAAGGTGGTAGCTGACCAGTCCTAGCTACAGTACAAAGATGAGAGATCTATTACCTGTATTTGTCAAGAAAGCCCAAAGTTCATGGTTCTGAGCATATATATATATATATATATATATATATAAAACAAATAACCAATTGTGACCTTTCAGTAGACTCGTGGTTTACTCAGATTTCCTATTAAGACAGTATGTAAACAGAGAAATGATTGATTTTACACTAGCTGGTGTCAAAATGGAAGGCTATTTCCATGTGAAAATAAATTGCAATGCAAACATAAACAGAGTGCATATATAAGAAATTTATCTCCATTTTACTGAAAACAGAACAATGAAGGTATATTTCCTTGTGAAATGTAAACTTTTCCAATATAACTTTTAAATGGATGCTCCAAATTGAACTTTTGTCTTATTATTATTGAAGGTTAAGAGACAAGTTTGTAGCCACATGGAATAAACAGGATACAATTTAAACTCTTATCTTACACAACCAGAGAAGTGGGTACAATAATTTAATATTACCATCAGTAACCTGACAACTAGCAGTGGAGAACTGTGATTACTGAAAAAAAAAATTAAATGAACAGAGTAAGTGTCCCAGAATTCTGCTCCTTGGGATAAACCAAGGAGCAGGAAAAGCCTAAACAAAGCATTCTTTCTTGTTCGATTGAGGATGCAGTGTTGGACTTCGTAGATGCTATAGAGCTGGAAGTTGAAGGGTGGACTCCCAAAAAGAAGGAAGCTATATAGAAAATAATTGCAGAAATTCCCATGTCCCAACTTCCTTGAGTCTGTGTTGATATTGTATTAGGTAGTGAGTTCTCAGAGAAGAGCCACTAGGAAATATATGATATGTGATATTAGTAATTTGCAAAGGACAGTGCAAATACCATAGTAAGTAAAAGGTAATATTATAAAGAACCTCATGACAATAAATTCAATAAGGTATCTGAACAGAGTGAACCTACATCTCTGAATCATATATAGTATTATAAACTAATACTGTCTCACTTAATAAACAAACACTTTCCAACTTTGGAAAAAAAAAAACAAAAATTAACAGAAGAGTGGATAGAGAAGATATTCACTGGATAGAGAAACCAGTACTATTTGGCTATTTTAAGAAAGAAGAAAAAAACCTGTCATTTGCAGTAATACGAATGGACTTAGAGAGTATTATGTTTAGTAAGTCAAACCAAAAAAAAAAAATACTATATTATTTCACTCATTAAAAAAAAAATAAAATGAACGCACTAAGCAAAACAGAAATCAACTCTTACACAAGGAGAACAAAAGATTGGTTCCAGAAGGGTAGGGGAAAAGAGGTAGGTAGGTTAATTTAAAGGGGTCAATTGTATAACAAAGCATATTAGTAAATTTGGTGAATTGACAAATAGTGGTGAGTTCAATGTAGTACATTTATAATTCATGATACACACCTGGAACTTCTTAAATGTCACAATGCAATGTTGTCTCAAATAATTATAAATATATATATATATATATACACATATGTATCTCAAAAGAAAATGAATGACAATTTTTATATATATATATATTCCTTACTGAACTAAACTACCAAACCCAACTTAAGAAAAACAAATAAAGTGTGAATTAGTACTAAATATACTAAAGAAACAATTTTTGATTTAAAATCCTTTCCAAGGATTAAATTCCTGGCCTCACTGCAGTTATTTGCATGTTCTAGTAAAATATACTTTTAATTATATGCATTTTTTTCATAAACTAGATGATTCAATTGATGAGGGCTGCATTTTCTTATACTAAAACAATACAAATAACAAAGAAATAACTTAAGAAAAAGATCACTCATGCCCCCAAATCCTCAAATCTAGGAACAAAAGAGATGAGATTCATCATGAGATTTAATTCTCAGAGAGCTTATGTCAACTAGCAGATGTCCAGGTTTTCAGGAATGATGGAAAATTAATATTTTGAGTCTATGTTAAGGAAACCAGATTGGTAAGAAGAAACATGATTCACTCCGGACTTCCCATGGAAGTCTTGTGATGGAAGAATTCCTAAAAATCTGTACTTTAAGATTTCACAGCAAAGATCCATAACTAAAGAAGCTTACAAGGTAAGGTCACTTACCTTCACTGTATAAGTGAAGCCAAATGACCAAATCCTCAGTTATCATTTCCTTGAAAAACAGAATGAGGGACTTAAACAGGATCTAGAAAACTACTGCCTCAAGTTTACAGAAATGGAAATCAAACCTAAGAAGTTAATAATCAAATTATTTATTATGAGACTTCAGTCAAAACTTACCACATATGCCTCACATACTTATTCTGCTTCCATCCTTCCAGGAGTGTAAGGTACAGTCTATATTTAAAGCATCGGACTGTCGCTTTTCATTATATTTATAATAAATGTGTTCAACAAGTGACTAAGCAGAAGGTAAAGTCGATAAATACAGTGATATAAATAACTAAGAGTCAGGATCTTGAGGATCTATTCTTGGCTTCTTTACCAACATGCTTTATGTTCATTGGCAAATCACCTCTTGTGCTTCAGTAAGAAGTGAGGACAAAAGCAATACCAGACATATTGTGAATTTCTATGACTAATGGTGCTAACTAATTCAAAATGCGTCAGTATCGTATGCTCTAACAAAGATAATTGGTATTATTAAAGAGTTCCTATACAACGCCACAAATATACTTCTTATATGAACAATTAGAAGTGGATCCTATTAAAAATAGAAATCTTTAAGTTTTTAATCTTCTTGGTAAAGTATATCTGGAAAAAAAAGCAAGGCTATTTACAAGTTATTGTCAACACTGTTGCACAAAAGTAAAATTTTCTTTTCATGGACAAATATATAGTTCCCCAAAGTTTAAGTTTGAAGTGTTTCAAGGTTCAGTCTTTGGACTTGCTAAATATCTTATTTCATTTAGTGACCGGATCCTTTCTTGTATCATGCCTTTGTGTGTCTGGGTATCAACATATTGATGACTATGTATTGATATTGATATATCTGGTAATATTTTTCTAGCTTCAACCTTTCCCTGATCTACTACTGCCACGTGGCTGATTATGAACATGCACTAGTTAGTACTTGATACCTGAATTCCAGTCACACTGATTTCCTTACGAGTACTTGAGTACAGCATGCAAGCTTTCCTTACCTCTGGATCTTTGTGTTTCTTCTCTCCTGAACACGCCTCTCTACCTGTTTTGTACTACAGGATGATTTGCTTTGCTTAGTTTTCTTCACATTATCACTTCATCAAAGAGGATTCTGTTTACTGACTCTAAATGACAATAGTAAACCACATCACTTTCAATACACCCTACCTTCCACATTCAGATTCACTGTAGGATGATGGCTGGTGGGGTAGTCTTCTCTGACATAACTCCAGATCTTTGCAGAATAGGAGGAGATTGGTTTTGGTGTCACATAATCCTTCACTTTTGCCTGACAAATTACCTGAAATGTTTTCTTAGATAAAGTACTTCAACAAGAAATGTACAATGGAGACAGAAATTTCTATTATGTTATTTGGAGTGTTACAGAAAATATACAAAAAGGTCAAAATCATCTACTAAAAGTAAGGATTGTTTTCGCTAAACTCATGGTTTAATAATATTATTTTTTAGTATCTTGTGTTATATCCAAGAGTTAAAGCTAACTATGTATCTAAACTTAGTTTATTAAATTGGTAACAAAAATCCCATTACCTGCCATATTGCTCTTAGGTAAAAATTGGAGTCACTTTTCCCAGGAAGCTAAAAGAAAAATCCTCTGTGCTATTTTTCTTGATCCATTCACTTTTTTCAGTCTCTTTTTAACTGTTTACTCCAAGTCAGTTTCCTCAGATTTCACTGACTTTACGGCAATGCATGTTTCAAAGAAAACCCATCTGTACTTACCTGTTTTCTTTTCTATACATATTTGTGTCTCTTTTCACAATATAAACTCAATACATTTCAAAAACTGTGCCCCACCAAAATAAAAAACTATGCCTAATCCCTAATATTTCTTCAACTCTAATTCTTTTTAATCCACAGTACATCCTCATTCTTCATTCATTCTTTCAGTGAGTCACAATTAGGTGATGATCACTGAAAGAGATTAAGTAGCTTGGCTTCATTCAATATATGTCAGAAATGACACTCCATATTGAAAGCAATATGTCAGGAATGACACTCTATATTGAAAACAAGAAAATTCCCATTCTGGGTGTTTCTCATCTGCCTAGTGCAAGCCTCAGAGAAGATTAAAATGATATATAATTACCTAAAAGCACACATTATTTCAAAAATATTGGGATAGAATCCTAATTTTGCATTCTATAGTTTTTTCTCTTTTAACCCTGGCATAAATAATTAAAAGTTGACTGCATAGTATTCTGGATTGGTAATTTCACTTAACAGCATTTTCTGAACAAATAAAAAACACTGACAACCTACGGAAAAGAAAATTAACAAAGCAACCAAGTATCTTTCATCTCTTGACAGAATGTTGTGGAATACAAATGTGAAGGCTCCAACACCATATGTTAAAGATCTGATACATTTAGTACAGACAAGTTTAAAAGAAAACAGAAAGCAGAGGTAATGGCTTTAGGATACAGGAAATCTTGTTCCAGCACTTCTCTTTCCACATGAGCCAAAATGTTCCACTTTGCAGTGGCAATCCTGTTACTTATCCTCTATCTTATTTCCATTTATCCTTATATCTTCTAAACATGCTTCGTTCAAAATCCCTTTTTCAAATCTGGATTTAACTGTGACTATTTCAGGCGATGGTCCTTTTCCTAAACCAAAAAGAGTTTTTGTTTTTCAGTGAGTTTTTTAGACAAAACGCTTACCCTCAATCATGGTGACTACGTACTAAACAAAGTTCTTGTTTATGTGAGATGATTTTTTTAAAAAGCTTAGATAAAACCAATAAGAGAGATGAAGAATGCCTCTACTAAAGTTCCGGTAATTTTCAATTTAATCAACATCCTATTCCTAAACTTAAATTTTTAAATAGATTATTTAAATTTAAATATAAAAGAATTCTAATAATTCCATCCAGGCCTTATATATCTCAAGTAGGTAAATCTCAATGTTTTCTTCATGCTCATCTATCTATTTTTCAGAATATTATCTAAGATCTGAGAGACATGCCCCAAAATCAAACTGAAAAACTCATTATGTAAAAACATACTTTAAATAACTGAGCAAAACAAATACAGTCCTGGTAACTTTCAGTGTATTAGCTATCCACCAGTATTTTTAATATATATCCAGTTGTCCTTAGTAAAAGTGTAAACTTTTCATAGAAAATATAAATAATCAGACAAGAATATCTTTTATTTTAATAACCTTTTTATAACTTTCTTACTTCTATTTGAGAGCATAATTTCAAAATTAAAATTTCAAAAACTATTTTAGTGGTTAAAACATTTTCTTGACTTAAATTTAAAATAAATGTACCTTACTTTTTCTATAAAACAATTGAAATTGTTTACTGACAAATGCTCATAATTTCAAGTATGTAGTTTCTAAAGTACCAAGATGATTTTTCCAAAATCAACATGACCATTTCAGAGCAGTGCTCTTTCCTAGTGACAAAATACTGTACTTAATTTTCCTTTCTTAGGAAAATAAAAAGCAAACATGAAAATTCAACAAATATTCTGATAATAGCATTTTTATCTTTTAGATTGTTTGTCAACCTAGTCAGGGTCATACTTGTTTTCTGTGGGCAAATGTGACTTTTTTCACTTTAATTGCCACTGAATATCTTGAAAAGTTTTACATATGCATCCTCTTTTCATTGTTTTATACCTATATTCCCATACTGAAAGGCAGCTTCCAATGTATCTTCTTTCTGCTGCTAAGCTAAAAGTCTATGGTAGTTTCCCACAAATTATTCCCTGCAGTAAAAGGCTCATTTCTTACATCTCAGTGGATCTCATTTCTTCTTTGAAAAATCCTCAGCACATTTAGAAAACTGCAATTAGAGCAGCCATTCTGCACCTGCTTCAGCCAAACAGACAGCAAACACCTACCTGCCTATCAAACTTCAGGTACACTCTCTAAGACCCATTCTCCTTTGATCAACCTCCTCACAGATTTATTTGAAATTTCCAAAAGCTAACTGTAATTTTTTATATACAAATGTCTCCCATTGTTACCTTTCTCCCTCCCATCTTCACCCATCAATGGCCCATCACTATGTAGTTTTTCCTGTCTTAGACCATTGCTTCATCACTTACTGCTGTAGGCTGCACCATGAGAAAAATACCCTCTTTACAAAGACAGTCTATTGAGGTCACTGTGACCATATAGTTTATTCTTCTCAATGAGGGAAGTACAGTCCCTAGTACACAGATGAGAAAATAAGTCAGATCATTTAAAATTCCATCCAAGATCACAAAGATATTGTGGTTGACAAAGCCAAGGGCATATTCAGAGGAACAATTGATAGACTCTAAAGTTTGTTTTTGCTTTGTTTTGTTTGTTCTTCAGTTTTAGTTTTTTATCTTCTATATATGGAAGAAATAGTAGGTTTTCTCTATCTGACTCATTTAAGTTAGCAGAATCTCCTCTTTGTCTATCCACTGTGTTGCAAATGTTAAGATTTCATTTTTTCTTTAATTGAGTAGTATTCCATTGTGCATATATACCATATCTATATTCATTCATCTGTAAATGGTTATCTAAGTTATTTCCAAGTCTTGCCTATTGAAAACAACGCAACACTGATCAGAGGGCTGTTTACATCTCTTCAAAATAGTGGTCCATATTACTTGACTTTTTGGGGGGGGGAAGGGAACTTACACTGTATGGGATTGTTAACTGCAACAATTTACATCCCACCAGTTAGCTACAAGTGTTTCCTTTGCCCCATCTCTCTGCCAACATTTGTTTCTTGTCTTTTTGATAGTAGTTATTTTTATAGATGTGAAGTGATATCTTATTGTTTTAATTTGTATCACTCCAATAAGAGATGTGAATGTTTTCATTTGCACTTCATTACTATGTGTATGTTGCTTTGAAGACATATATATTCAGATCCTCTGCCATCATTTAATTGGCTTGTCTGTTGTTGCTGTTGGATTGTATGAGTTTTGTTGTTGTTTTCTGTTTCATTTTAAATACACTTTGGGTATAGTGGTCTCTTCTAAGACATATGATTTGCAAATATCTTCTCTTTTCTGCAGGTCGCTTGTTTTGCTAATGGTTTCCTTCACTCTACAAGAGCTTTTTAGTTTCATGTAGTCCCATTTACTTATTTTCTTTCTTTTTTCTACACTCAGTGTATGTTCTGTTAAAAACATTTTGAACCATTTCCCTTATTTGCTTCAGTATAAACAACAAGATAGCCTATTAGCATTAGCTTAGCAGTAGGTAATTTTTATTTAAATGCAGCTTTATTTGGTTGAGAATAATAGCCCATTATTTACTTTCTATTCATGAATAAAAGGATGATGAAATTCCAAGCAAATTCAAAAATGAGTGTTACTTTTGTTATTTTTTCCCAATTGTATTAATTTTTGACCATAGCTAGAATAGTTGATTTTATTTTAGCCAAATGATGTTGATAGCTAACTTACCTCTCTGATCGTTTTATTTCATTGAAAGTTAGTACAAAATGTGAATTTCAAATCAATGTAGTCTAGCTATTAGAATACTGATTATTTCAGATACAAGTGTGTTGATATCCACAGTAGATTTCAAAGCCCTGTGATTCAGATATTATATTTTCTATTTTTTCTATTTACCATAGTCCCTGATATAGCAGTCATGCCTATACTAAAAATATTTAGTGATCATTTATTAAGTACTTATTCTGGAAAAATAAAAACACCACAGTATAACTAGGAAGAAGGTTAAGGCCAAACATTTCCACCATTACTTATGCCATTTATTATCCTTCTAGTTACTGTCATATTTACCCAGAGCTACATCTTTGATATTTACAGCACTCTGCTGGCTAATTTTGTGGACCAAATTGACTGGGCTAGAGCATAACCAGATTAACTGTTAAATGTTACTTCTGAATGAGTCTATGAGTGTTTCTGGAAAAACAAGAATTTGAATCTGTAAGTTAAATAAAGATTACCCCCCACCAATGTGAGAGGAGGATCATCCAATCTTTTGAGGCCCTGAATAGAATTAAAATGTAGGTACCCACACAAGTAACCTTGTGTCAGTCTCTACAGTTGCAGCCTGCAGACCAGGTCCCACAAACGAGGTTCTCTAGCCCACCCTAACATCAGACTCACTCCACAGAGGCAATCTCAAGGCCAGTAACCAAAACCCAAGGCTACAGACTGACTCCCAATGCAAACTCTATGCAAGTATCAGACCAACCGTAGGATGGACCCTGGAGTTCAGTCTCTAGACCAATTCCAAAAAACTCAAGCTCCAATCCTGCTCTCCTGCTCCAACACCAAGGCAGTGCTAGCTAGATACTATCACACTCCCAGTGATTGCACACTCATGATCTAGACCCTCCTACATGAATACAAGTCCCAGATCCATCATTCCACATCATAGTGAATGCAGGCTACAGATCTTTTAATAATAATTTTAAAAATTAAAAGTGTGTGTGTGTGTGTGAGTGTGTGTGTGTGTGTGTGTGTGTGTGTGTGTGTGTAAAGAGCAAGTAAGCCTCTTACCTGTTTTATAACTCAGAATGTTTCAGGGAGACCTGAAAACTACTGATTGGAAAAATAATCAAGGAAAACAACACCCTTATCTTTCTCTTTCCTGGGGACAATAGAGGCTTAATTTCAGCTGATGCCCAAAGCCAATGCGCAAACTGACCTCTGATCATAAATAAAGATGTAAGAGTTATTTTTAATAGGGGCAACTAGCAAACACTGTTTATATCAATCAAAGGTGTTTTAGTATTAAATATGTATCACAAACGATGATGCCACATACTCCTACCTTAGGAATAGTTATAGTTTATTTTGAGGATATGTATGTGGTGGGATGTATTTGTTTGGTTATATAGGAGGAGAGATTTCATTCTGCCTTTGTGATCACTTTAGATTTCCTGGGATATGCATTGCATTCTACTTTAATGCTTGTTCAGCAATAAAACTTTTTATGTGTGTATCATCTCTACCTTTTTGGAGAGATTTTCTGGTTTGTGAGTTTTTCTTTTTTCAATTTTACTTTCCCAACAAGGCCTGAAGTAGCCAATGACTTACACAAATGATGGCTTATGCCACTGTCTGGGACCTTCTCCCAGATTCCAGTTTTAAAACTCTATAGAGTAAGATTGGAATAGAAGTAAGAACTGGACTTAAGTAAGACTTACTTGGGAGAGAAAGAGAGAGAAAGAAAAAAAGAGAGAGAGAGACAAAAAGAGAGAAAGAGAGATTAAATTGACCAGAATCCAGTCAAGATACCCAAAATCATTAATGTTTTTGCTCTAGGATTGAGGAAGTCATCCTAAATATACCAGCAACAGTAAAAATAAGACATGGAGGTCTTTGGGGCATTCCTTAGAAGTTATATTTATATTCTTACAGATTTAAATTTTTTGCCCTGGGTTGTCTTAGATAATACAGTAAGATATTTGTCCAAAGAAGGATTCTAAGTCAATTTTCTTCTTATTATTTCTTTTTAATGAGAAGAGAGTAACTGGATTTTTCCAAATTCTTTGAAATTCTCCTCCATCATCTCTGGAGTTAGATTATCCAAAATCAACATAAGTGGAGGTGGGAAGTGGAAAATATAAGGGAGGAATAACTTGCTAGAATAACGAAAATTGAAAAAAAAAACGAGATGGTAGTTATCAAAGAAATGGAGCTATATGGCTGTAAGGCAGTACATGAACCTCAAATGTGCATAGAAAAAGAATATTGAGATCAATCTAGCTGTAGAAATTGGAAAGGAAGGCAGGGAAACTATGTGCCAGGAAGTCCCTGACTTAAAGTATCTATTAATTACACTGGTGAAACGTCTCCAGAAAATATGCACTATTCAATGAATTATTCATATTATGGAGCATGTCTACGAACTTTTTCTGCCTGGAAATACCTCCCCTTCACATTGTGCCTGTTCAAATGCTAAGGTATCAATCACCTCCTGTTTGGTCCTTGCTGATCTCATTGCTATTGATGCATACAACACACTACATTTAGAAAAAAAAGTAACTGACTATGCCTTAAAGTAGTTTTCATTTTAAAATTGAGTTAAAAGCGTAGTTCTCAAGTACCTCCTCTTCCGAAAGTGTGCAATTTGGGGGATCTGTTCATGGGCCCTGTTTGTGGGTTCTCACCGTGTGCTCAGTTAGAAGCTCAGGGAGCTTAAGCTCAGGGAGTCACAGCACAGGATTTATTTACTTCAATAGAGAAAGGGAATATTCCGTAAGGCCATAAACGGCTGCTGTCTTACCTCAATGTCTCCAGCGTCCAGCAATTGGAACCAAAAGCTGCTCGTGCAAGATGGCGCCTCAGCCAAGGGGAGCCTGGATAGGATAGTACACAGTATGGCAGTCAGCAAAAGCAGCTTCCTGGGGCAGCTGATGAATTTTCAGAACCCCCATCTCCTGCGGGAGTGGCAGGTAAGCTCTGCAACTTCTGAAGGATGTTAGCCAGGTTCAAACCTGACCTCCGTGTTTCCAAACTATCGCGTTTTTTAATTTTTTTTTTCGTTTTTGTTGTTGTTGTTTGTTTTTAATTTATTTTCTACCAAAACCCAGAACGGGCTGCAAAAGGTTTTTAAATATTATAGGTTTCTTTTTTTTTTTTTTTTCAGGAAAACATGCAAATACATATGAATTTCCAACTTTGAATAGAAGGGTTAAAATTATCACTAGCTGTCAATGTCAGCACTTAGAAACTTTTCTGATGTGAAACTCTGTCTTGGGCATTGTAGGATGTTTAGCAGTGTGCCCAATCACTATTAATAGATGCCAGGAGCAATTTGCTTCTTTAACATGACACTAAAAATGTCTCCAGATACTGTCAAATAACTTCTGGGTAGCAAAACTGCCCCTGGTTGAGAACTTCTAATGACAAATTCACTGGAATTAGTACAAAACTGATTTCAAAATAATACTAACTGTGAATCTATTTTGATAAATGTTAAATGAGAAAGGAGAGATGCAGATGATAAAAGCACCAAGTGATTATGCATATAAAAGGTATATAAAATATAACAGACACTGAGTAGTTATTGCACATTTTGCTACTACAGTATAGTATGCACAAAAGAAAAAATTATTCAGATAGATAATTTGTTGTTAATTTGATATAAAAATTTGACATTTGTTGTTTCTAGCCTGTCATTTTTTAACAGCAATTTCAAATGCAATATTTTAAAAATATTTCTTGAGAAATTGCCTATAAAATTAGTCATGAACTCATAAAGCTGTTTACTAGTTGCCGAGTCATTGATCCCCATTGTTAAATCCCTGTTGAATACACAAAATGACATCCAGCAGGTGTCTGCTATTTACAGACCCTTGGAACCATCACAAATTCCCAAAAAGTGAAGGGAAATGATCTTTGTTTTCAAATAAAACATTGCCCACTGATATTTTCAGGATCATAGTTTAAAGTTCAGTTCTAAGTTAATTTGCTTTCTTTTTTAAAAAAAAGAATTCATTTTATTTTTTACATTGTTAATTTTTTAACAGTATTTGATTACTCCCCTCAGGTGTAGTTCCATAATTCTCCCACCATCATAGCACCTGTGATACAACCCCATAGTCCCTTGTGCTCATCCCTCTCCTTTTTAGATCCTCTCTCTCGCCCCTCTGCTGTTTGCCTCAGACCTATGATTAGATCAAGATGCGAGATATATATAATATATATAAAACTACTACTCAGCAATCAATTTACTTTCTAAAAAAAGTGAGGCACAAACTATATTCATATGAGTTCTCCTTAAATGAAAAGGACTTGAATTAATTAAAGCATAGTTTAATTAAAATAAAGTAAAAGAGAAATTATCACATCTCTGTGAAAACAGTTTGATTGAAACTATTGACAAGAACCATGTTCACATTATAATCAGGACTGTGGGTGCTAAAGTCAAGGGGCATTAGGTTGGAATCTTACCCACATTCCTTGCAAATGACAGCAGTAGGAAAATCAAATATAGTGTTTCCATCCCAATTTTCTCATTAGTGTAATAGAGAAAACAGTTAAATGAGACCATGTAGTAGGAACAGCAAATACTGAAGTATGTTAGTTAATCAGCAAAAGAATTAATACTCATTATATTCCCACAATGTGCAGCCACTTTACTAAGACTAATAAATGTTATGTTAACTGATTTTCTTTTTATAAAGTAATGCAATACTGTCAGCTTTACTATGAAAACACTGAAAATAACTATAGCCGTGTTTTCAGTAAATGAGAGACCCATAAAAAGATGGTATGCAGCATGTTAATTTTATAAACTTCTTAATATACCATTACCAACTAATTAAATATTCCTTCAGTCTTCATATAAAAATATAAATGATAAAGACTTTTAGGTAGTCTTGAATTTGGCTATTTCTATGTTTTTGCCATCTGTGCATATCTTCATCTTTCTTAGGAAAAAAAATTCCTGAAAATCTCTTTCCTTGTGTCTCTGTGTTTCCTTGGGCTAGGGATTTGTATTTTTGTTTTGTTTATCTGTGTATACCATGGTGTGTCCAGCACAATACTCTTTATCTGACTGATCACTGAGAGTGCAGTTTAGGTGAAATAAATTGAATTGCATTGCTTTAAACTGAACACTTCTCTCAACTCTGTTTATTCTTATAAATTTCTAGAGGTAGCTGGAACTGAAATACTTCAGACAGCTATTCTTCATTATTATACATAAAATCATTGGTAGGTTGGAATGCAAATATCTGACACAAAGAATTAAGTCATGTTAAGCCTTATATTGATGTTCATCGAAGTGTCTGGCTCAATTTCAGAGCATTAAGTTTCATAACTTCCCTATTTGGATAATTATGACTTTTAATTGAAGTGTACAACAGCTTATAAGTACTCGTTTGGTAACTGACATGTCAAATACCTGGTAACTCTTCAAATTGGAGTTTTCACCTCGTAGGTACTAGTACAGATCAAATTTTAAAACTTTTCTTGGCTGCCACCTTGTGGTACATTTTTCAAAGTAACAAAATTCAATCAAAAACCCAACTTACCAAACTTGTTTCAAAAAGAATAAAAAGAGCAGTAATTTATACACAAATAATAATTAATTTTGTGATAAAGTCAATATGGTCTAAAGATCATTTCTTACTTAAAGTCAGCTTTTACAAAAGTATGTGTTTTTTCCCCATTATTTCACAAGTATTTTGATTTACTGAACTTGAGAATATTACCTTTATCCCTATAAAATATTGATGATATGATAAGATTAGTTTAAAATCTTTCTCTGTTTCATCACTTCCTGGAAGCATCCACATTTAGATTTGCTACCAAAAAAATTACTTTATCATGAATTTGCATGCAATTTTTAAAAAATCATACAATTTACAATCACTAAAGTATGCAATTATGAAATATAAGCTACATAGTTAATTTATTAGATGATTTAGGTTACCTATAAAATAGAAATTATTAACTAATAAAGAATGTGACTTGATAGTATTTAAAATATGTATGTTTTTTTTTTTTCTGATGTTGAAGAACAAAGTTTCTCTGCCTTCTGGGAAGATAGCTCCTGTATCCTAAAACCAAATTATTTATACCTGAAAAAAAAAGACCGTGAATTTCTTCAGAAAAAATGAAATCATTCAATTAGGATTTGTAATAAAAAGACTAATATAATAGCTACAATTCAACAGCAAAAAGTGAAAAAAAGATAGCGGGGCTGACCCCATGCACTCAGTCTCCCTGGTGGAAAGGGATTCACAAATGATTGTTAATGCTTCAAATTAATGAATAGTATGATCTATTTGAAGATAAAATTAGATGGGTTTGGATCTAAAGAACTCAGCTTTAGTACTGGCAGTGGTTAAAGTATTAACCATTTTCACAGACTATACCATCATTGACAAGATGTGAGTTACTGGTTTCATAGAACACATTCAGAAATCATACCTGAACTTGCTTTCACACACTGATTATGTTCAACCCAACTCTGAGAGGGGACCCAGTGTGATGTAGTAGTTAACTCACTAAACCTCATGAACCTCAGTTCAGGAAATCTGGCACAAAGGGAGCTTCTCCATGTGAATCAGAGTCACCATTGCTTTCATTTTCTGTAGTCAGGAATATAAACTTTGTTGAGTTTTAAACTCAGATGGAAATTGTCCTTGTCTATCTTTCAGCTAGAAAAAAAGTTAAGATGCAAAGTAGACCTCATACTGCAAAATATTTAATTTGAAAGCAAAATTTTATAAGGAGACAGACTCAGATGATCTTATTCCCATCTTCCATTTCAACAACTCCTTGATGTTGGCAGGTCAATGGTCACTCGCAGATGTTCTAATTTATTACATATTCTGTAATTGTATGTTGTACTTGCTACCTTATAGACATAGCTTTTGATTACCCTTCTTAAAAATGAAAATCATTTAGCATGATGTGATCTTTGTTCTAAGAAAATGGGAAATATTACAAGAAAACCCTGCATTTGAATTGCTATTTATTTGACGGAACATGTGTCTTTCATTTAGGTCTGGTCAAACTATCTTTAAGTTTGTGCTTTAATGACTTTATGAAATCTTTTCCATTATGTCTTTAAAGTAGTTCCATTTTCTTAATGGAGGAAATATATTTAAATTGTCTGAGAGCCATGTTTGCTCTCCTTGCTTGCTGCCCTAGGATATGTGAGACTGGAAACTCTATCAAAACTAGTCTTAATTTACTTGCTAACATTCACTCTCTCAGTAGGAATAATTTTGATTAGTAGAAAAAGTGCTTTCTCATTGTCTTCTCTCACTAGCAAATAATACATTGCATGTGTGCCTTTCTTTACCGAGCCTAGAGCCTTTAGATTCATTATTCAATTAATCCTCCTAACACTGTTGTAAAGTAAAAATGGGGAGTAAATTCCCAATCTACATGTAGGGAGATTAAATGACTTATATTATGTCACCAAGCAAGTGAAAAGCAGAGTTAAGAAAACTGCTTAAGGCTTGCCTTTATTGCAATATTGGGTCATTATTTCTCATATTACAAGAACCTCGTCAGAGATAACTGGTACTAGGAGTTGAGAACTAAACAGGTTTCTTATTGAAATGTAACAGTGCTCTTTAATATGATCCTTTGAAGTAATAGCAGAATATAAATGCATTTATATTGAAAGAACATAGTCATGATATTTTAATGACATGTAGAATAAAATCACTTGTTTTTTTCTATTTACATAAGCTAGTTAATATAATATTCATTAATACTCTATCCTATTATCATTCACTAGTGAGTATGGAATAGAGTGCATTTTTCTTCCTACTTTAATTTATTATTGATAAACTAATCTATCCTCTTTTAACACAAGAATTATGCAGTTCAGTCTGATTTTTATTTAACTATTTTAATTATGCGTATTTGAGATTTTGATATTTATAGAAACAATCCAGTGAGGGAAAAATTGATTTCTTATTATGTTTATCTTAAAACAAAATTTAATTCAATGTGTAAAAAGACTGAAAAATGAAATATTAAATATTTTTCCATTCCCACCCATTCCTGCAGCATAAGAAAACTAAGAAAATTATGATCTGCACAGTATATTTAATTATGTTCGCTGTACCCAAAAGTTGCAATGTCAGAAATCCCAAAAGGATGGGTTTTTAAACCCAATTCTATAGGCCAGGGAAGACTGGAAAATCAGTAAATGTCAGCTGCACACTGAACGTAGGCTTTTAGAAGATCACAAATTTGAATTCACTTGAGATTTTCTTTTTGTAAGTCAGTAGATTTTAGATCTGAAGAAACTTCTTAAAATGTCTTTGAATTTCTCTGTTTCATGAAACAACTTTAAGAATAATGAAAGCTGAAGGTCCAAGGTCACCTGAAATATGCTGAGCTCAGTCCTGATCACTCTGGTGGTTGATGCCACCTTATGGAACTGGAGGTTCACTACATTTCCAGTTGTAAATAACCACAAAACATAAATTCCTTGGAGGGACATATAAGTTAAATTTAGTCAACATGAAAACATTTCATTTGTAAGTAAAACAAAGGGGCTTGAATATTCTATAAAAAGCTTAAAAATTTAAAGTTCTACTTTTTTTTTACATTGTATATTATTGATCAGACATAAATGTATTTCCATTTGGTGATATAAGAAAGTTGCTTTATAAAACAAATGTTCACTTGTATTTTGGACATTTGAAATGATTAATCCTTGCATGAATCTGCTTCTCATGTCTCAGTTTATTTTATCCTTAATTTCTTCATTAGAAGTTATATATTATATAGAGTGATAAATTATTCAATGTGACCAGAAATAATACAAACACATCAATCTAATTTTAAAAGTTAGACTAAGTGTGCTGATACTGAGACCAGTGGAAAGATTAAACCAGGGGACAGTGAATTTACAAATGCCTCTTTCTGAGCTTGTGTGAAGACCCCAAATGAAAGGATCAGAAGCATTTACTAATCATACCTGGGAATGCATGAGGAGGAATTAGAAAACATTTATAGTATTTAGTAAGAGAAAATAAAATGCTTTACAATGGGATGAAGCAATTGAGATGTGCTGGTCCCAGTGTGAACAAAATAGAAGAAATAACACAAACATTTTCTGAGACCCAACTTCAAGAAGAGTTTAGAAAAGAGCTTATTCCCCCAACAAATTCAAACAGAGCTTTACTTTTAATGTATGACATGTAAAAAGCAATTTTTGGCTATAGTTAGTCAGTTGTAGATTATTTGAAAGCTCTAAAATCAAATCTGGAATCATTTACTTTCTCTATGCTTATGAAATTCAGTGAATCCTGGAATTGGCTGATATGCAGAATCTCCTGGATCTTTTTGACATATTGCTTTTCTGACCAGAAAGTCTTCCTGTATCTGATTCCAGACAGTAGCTCAGGTAGGTAACAGAGGTTGTAGAATCTGTCTAGATTCACAGCTGCAGACATTAGGATGTATGACAAAATGTATTGACATCACTTCCCACATGCATGCATGTTCTATAGGAGGGTGTAAAACTAGAGTGGGTAGTTGCAAGGAAAATAAAGTGGGAGAGGATTGAGGCAAGTGTGTAAGTTTATCATAAGAAGACTGAAGACTTGAATCAGAGATTGGAAGACTTTTTCTATAAAGAACCAGATTAGTAGAATATTTTAGGCTCTGAGAGTCATATCATTTCTGTTGTAATTGCTTTATTCTGCTGTAGTCATATTGATATTCTCAGAAGTGATATATAAACACTTGAAATAGCAGTGTTCTAACAAACCAGACAACAAGCCAGACTTGGTCTATGAGCCATAGTTTGCTAATCTCTGTACCAAATAATAATGCATGAATCAAATTATCTTCAAAAAGGAATAGGAATCATGGTTTCAAGTCTCATCATTGTTTCTGGATACCATTCCATGTATTTACTCATTCCAGCTTTCTCAGATTGCCATCCTTTCTGGGCTTATTAAAATTACAGTATCTGTTTAAACCATTCTTTTCAAAAATCTCTGTGGGCATTTTTGACATGTTTGGATCAACTTTTTTTGTACAAATAGAAAAATATAATTGTTTGAAAAACTTCCAGAATCTAATGCGACTGTTCTGTTTTGTCCTCCACCATCCAGTCCTGATGATCTTATTCATATGTTTACCTCTCCCCACAGGAAGATCTGGTCTCTCTAATCAGTCTGTTCCTGTACAGACAAACCTGGTATCCTAGGATGAAAGTAACAATGTAGTAGAATTATGGCTAAGGAGTTGAATTTCATTTCTTGGAAAAGTACCCATTTGGCGGGCTCAGCATTGAGCTGAGAGATTATACCACTGTCATTTATGCCTTGACTGAGTAGTTACCGGAAACTCATTACACTGACTCAGCGTAATGACATAATGACCATTATGTCATATCATTATATCTCATGTCATACCATTATATCTCACCATATGTCAGTGGTGCGAAGTCACCCCACTCAAGTGCTCGTGATGCAAGTTCCAGATTGGTCTACAATAAACACTGACTAAAGTCAACTACCTCAGTCATTTTGCCAAAGATGTTCAGTGCCTCTTCCACTTTATTCAACAAAGGGCCATCTAGCGGACTCTTAATGGGTAGTTAAATCCCATAAATAAAAGTCAAAAAACTGTCCTTAAATCAACAAATTCCTATTTAGCTAATCTTATTTTTCAATCAAACAACTTCAAATTCTAATTCCAAAAATCCCTCTAACTCTGAGTGTTAGAATTCTAAATTATTCTTATACATACCCTGTTGTATAATTTGTCTTTTTATGAGCATGTCCTCCAGCTGGCTTATGTTGAAATTTACACTAGCTGTTGTGCTACAAGTCAGGATAAAGGTAGTTCCCTAGGGAAGATCTTTTATCTTAGGATGGGGAGGAGGGTGGATGGAGAATGAGTTCTCAGCAGCATATTTCTGAAGAGTGAAGTGATATATCTCTTATTACGGAGAGGTGAACTACCTCTACAAATCAAGAGAATCAGCAATCATTCATGCACTGTGAGGTGTGGTCACTTATTTTTCAGTAAGCCAGTTTTTCCAATTAGGCCCTGACTTTAGAAAAACAGACTTGCCTTGACTGAGCAATTCTGGAATTTTGTATCATTATCAAATCCAGTGGCTGCTTCTTAGCTTTTTCTCAGGCGTTAAGTGCTGCTTTTTATGTGACCAAAGATGTTCTGACTCTCACATTTAGACTTTAACTGCCTGCTTGTTGTTTTAACATTTCTTAGTTTTTCATTCTCTCTTTTGGATAGCTATGTAATTTAAGAATGACCTGTTAGTTCGTTGGAGGGATTGTTCACCCACATATTCTTCACGTGCTGAATTATCAACAAGGTTTTCCCCTCCACTGACATTTTCCTAGTTTACCACTAGTGAAATCCTCAGCAATTGGATTAAGGACCATTTGTACTTACAATTATTCATGTTGTTAGATTCACTGAGGAACTTTTTTACCATTCTCTAAATCCCATCTATCTGCCTGTATCTGCTTGGGTCCTCTGAAAACTAAAAGCTAACATAAACAAATGATTAGAGTGAGACATTTGTGCATAATAAAGGGTTGGAAGCAAGAGTAAGAAGGAGATGTCTTCAGTCAGTCATTTAGGTCAGAGAGATGTTAGAGAAGGGAATAAAACCAAGGATAACCTTAGACCTGTAGTAGACTTTATGAAAAAAAAAAAAAAAAAGGATTCAACCACAACACTTAAGTAAAAGTCAACCATTAGAGAGTTCCTGAGTTGGTCAAGAATGGTCAGAACTCCTGGAAAATGTTTTCCATGCCTGTTGACTGGGAGCAGCTGGGCTAAGTATGGTTTCATGAAAATGTGCTAGAGTAGATAATGGAGCAACAGTTGACTTTGATCCTACCTATGATTACCACCTCAGTTTCTCCTGTAGGTGATCTGAATGACGCATATTCATGGCATTCACAACTTTTATTTTTATATTCAGAAAATTGTTCTATTTCTCAGGGAAATAGAACTGAATTGAATTTATACATTGACTAGGAATTCCTAATTGTCCAGCAGAAGGGTTTTCTGAGGGGGAAAATGCACAAAGAAAATGGTAGGGATGGTTGGCTACATACCATGGATTTAAAATAAACAAAATAGATTCTACAATATTGGTTGCATGTGAGTAACACCTTTTATTGCAGACTATATTAAGGAGGGCTTTCTTTTATTCTTTGATGTGAAACAAATTAGATTACTTTATTGCTTGAATATTCATGTCAGTGTTTGAGAATTTGAACTAGGAGGCCAATGTGCCCCAATCAATAAATAATCCTCTAAATATATATATTTCAAATATACAAAGAATATATATTTCACATATATAATATATATTTCATATATAATATATATTTCAAATATATATTAAATAATATATAATATATATTTAGAGGATTATTTATATATGTAATTTAGAGGATTATTTATTGATATATATATGTATATCACTCTTATTTAATCACTATTCAAATAGAAGTTTGGGTTATATTATCGCCAAGATAATTTTCCAAACAAAGAAGTGATAAGGGTACAAAATGTAGAGTAATCTAAAATATGAAAGATATTGTTAATAGGTAAAGGACACCCTGAATATATTTTCAGACAAATAAAAGTACTGTCAAGTCATCCAAGAAATGGAAATTTTAAAAAATGAAATACAAAAACTACTGAAGTTGCATACATTTTTCCAAATCACCTTTTAAAAATCCCTCTTCATGAGAATTATTATAAGAAACTATCAAAGTCTCATCCAGTGGTGAGTTTTTTTATTCTCTTAGAATGTAATGGCCCCATTTATTATGGGTAGATCAAAATTTCTAGAACCAGTGATACTAGCAGAATCGAGTTATTTGAAGTAGTGCAATACAGCAGCCTGAGAGCTCTTCATTTATTTAGAAACATGCAATATGCAGACAGTAAAACACTATTAATATAATCAGCTATCAGTTGAGGTCAGAAAGAGCCTCAAGAACCAAACAACAGAGAGGAGGTTCTATTATATAATTTTCATAATTCTACTTTATATAGACAAAAGTAGTTAGTCCCACAGGAAAAAAATATATAGTCAGGTTACTTTAAAGTGTCTTTCTTTCTAGTACTATGAGTAACAACATTATAAATCTCAACATCTTCTGAAGAACATCTTTATTTTCAAGTTGAGAGCACATTATATACCATGATTTATGAAGTTAAAGATAAAAGAACTGTCTTTTATGAAAAGGTTTCCAATTTCATAGGGAAATTACTACCATTATAATTTATTTCTTAGTGGTAGATTACTGTCACAAGTTATTTGCCTTAAAGATACTGTTGTTATCCTCTAGCATTTATAGACTCTGAGATATTCTTGCAGCTAACACTTTAAGATGCTAGCAGTACCAGCTATTAATTACTTTGCCTAGAATGTGCATATAATTCAACTATTGGAAAATGATGGGCCAGGAGAAAATTAATATCTATTCAGGAGCTATGTTATGCATTTTATGCCCAATTGCCTACGAAATCTATAGAACTTCTTAAAATAGGCAATATTTCTATTTTAAGAATGAGGAAACAGTAGCTCAGGAAATCAACTCAGTGAATCAGAGTGGATCAGGTCATGGTGTTAATAAAGGCTGAGCTTGGACTAAGACTTTGTTTATCACACCACATTCTCTGATGCAATTTTGTAACAAAGCACATATGCAGTGTTTACCACAAATTCTAATGGTAAAGTACTTTATTACCTTAATAAGTCAAATATTGATTGACAGCTATATTCTTAAATATATGTTCAACAATGTGGGGGCTATGAGTAAGGTATACAGCTGTCTCATCAATGAGTATCATCATCTTTTATGTATCAATTCAGTATTGAGATAATCTGCAGAGTTGCTACCAAGAAAACCTCTAGCATATTCAAATTGCAGAGCCCTATATTATGCTGTCATAGGAGATTTTACCAAATCCATCACATGTGATTTTTAGTTAAGTTTATATCTATAGGTGTAGAGATTTTAATTATGTGACAAATCTATGCCTCAGTTGTCTCAGAAGGAAGAATTACCACAAATCTGTAATGATCTATTATGTAATATAAAATTCTGATAAAATACTATGTTAATGTATCCACATAACTGTCATGTAGCTATCAAAATAATGTCAAAATGCTTTCATGTGCATTATTATATTGAGTGATACAGTACAAACCTTAATATATTCATTGCAGAGTGAAGTGTCAAATACTTTAAATTGTTGAGTTCAGTCTCTTCTTAACCCTATCCTGTATGAGTCTGTAAAAACCAATTTCTGAAAAACTATGAGTAAAAATTATGTTTTTTTCATGGCCACAGAATTTAACAACTCATTTTGATCAAAAATATATAGTACAAAAAAGATCAAAACATGAGAGTATGCTATGCGATTTAATTAGTACTTTACAAGAATCAGTAGAAGAAAATGCAGTCTTTTGTATGATAACACATATACATTAGGTATAAATAAAAATAATACTATTATACAAATGAAGACTTTCATTATCTTTTATCAGAAAGCTCAGAAAAGTTTGACTTTGCTATCCCTTTCTCTCTTTCCTTTCTGTTACACAGCTTCTATCCATTAGCACCATCATTTCTAGATCCTACTTCTGTAGGTCACCATTATGAAGTTAAGTTTACTCCCATAACAAGGATTTGCTTTTAAGAGAAAAGAATACTGGAAAAATAAACACCTGAAAGTATATTCACTCACCTTGGAAACCACAAATGTAATTCACTCACCTTGGAAACCTCTATCAGAACTTTATATTAAATAATGTATCTCTTAATATATCCTGGCATAAGGAGATAAATGTTCCTATCTCCAGTTGGTTATTTATGGCCTTTACAAGGTAAATTATGATAGTTTTATAAAATCAAGGTTACAAGTTATTTATTTCATGAGTCAACTTCTCATTTGTTTTCCTTAAGTGTAACCCAGAATATCTTCCCATAGAGATAACACTAAATTACTAAAGTTTTCTCATGAAAATTAGACAATAAAGCACAATTATTTATATAAGATGATTCCTACCAATATACCTATTGCTATGCCATGCCATAGTAGTCTTCCTGGTGCTTTTTGTACTTTGGTAGGCAAAAGTTACTATCTATCAAGACAAAAGAGTTTTTTTAGACCTTATTTTACTGCACTTAACTATTGATAATTTTGTTTTCCCTAAACATCAAATCTCTTAATTTTTTTCTTCATGTGTATTCAACAGTTGTATAATTTCATATTTTCTGCTCTTTTCATAGGTTTCTCTTCTGTTTACATTTTGACTATTTGCTGTGTTGGAAAAAAAAATGTATACCAGTTCACAAACTGACTGTAAAGATTTTCAGGAATTTTGCAAGGCAGATGTTAAATATAGTTATTGAACATTAAATTTTATAAACTTATAATTAAGTCAATTAAAAATTTTAGTAAAGGATTCTGCAAGAATTTTATTTTGTTCAAAAAGATGTCTGGTCTTTGACTTTTACTTCTACTTCAAACCACTAAGTTCTTAGAATATCATATCTGACCGAAGTATATCTTTCCTGTGTTTTAGAGTGGAAACTCTGTCTCACTAATAAAGTGATTTAAGTTGTTCACCAGTAATGCGCAAGTCACATCAATAATGTGATTTAGAGTGTGGACTTTGGATCACCCAGCTTGACATCCTAGGAGCTAAAAGCTACAAGCAGTTCTTTCTGGTGTCAACAGCTCCTATAAAATAGAGCGCTCATCTGAAAACTTGAAGCATTAAAGCTCAGAAGATCTTCCCTGTGTGACCTAAGTGCTGAGACTATAAAGCTGCCCTGACTCTGAAGGTAGAACAACTGGTAACTCCATGTATAGCACACTTCAGGGCACTACCCAAAGCACTGCTACCCTTGTTGATTTGATCTGTATCTTTTCTATCTGCAATAAACTATAACTGTGTATATAAGAGTTTTCAGTGAGTTATGTGACTCCATCTTTTGAACAGGAGGCCAATCTTGGGAGGTTGCCAAACTTGCAATTAGTGTCAGAAGTGAAGGTAGTCTTATGTGGATGATGCTCAAACTTTATAGCAGTCTGAGTGTTCCACCATTAAAATAAAATGTAGTAAATACAACTCACTTCTTCTTAATAATTTTACCACATTCTGCTTTTAGGGTAATTTATATGTTATTTTATTTGTATGTTTGAAATGTGCTATTTCACATATCTTCACAACTCCACATTTAGTGATAATATGTTGGGAGCTTGACATTGCCTTGATGAGACTATGTGCACAATGAAAATCAGCAAACACAACAAATTAGTCTTGATTACTCACCTTTTTTTTATTTTCTAGACTTACAAAATATTGGAGAAAGTATCAATAGTACATCTTAAACTTTAAAGTGTATGTATGTAGCCATTACAGATTAGAATAGCAAAAAAATATGACTACTATGTTCAAAACTATTGTTCAGAAAAGAAGTATCACATTAATAATGAATGAAGTTTCAAGATGAATTTTTACTGCTTCATATACAACTAACTAATTAAGGAGAACACCAATTGTTAAAAAAAAAAAAGTAAATGAAGAACAACCTTGAAAATTTCGTGAGTCAACAAAACCAACTTAATTTTGCTTGTTTTGGTAGACTAATTTGACCTAAATCATTCCTTGCTTATGCCTCTAGAAATAATATTCTAAACTTAAACTGTTTGCCAAAATTGATCTGAGATAAACTAAGCCCTTATCCATTTAAGAAAATTCTAACATTACAATCAACCAACTGAAGAAAAATCATTGCCTTTTCACTACTGTACAGTTTTGCAGGGATATAGTTAGGTCTCATTCCACCTTTTGGTTTGAGTGCTCTAGTTTATAAACTGTATTTTTCTGTGTGTACAATACACATTTACTGATTATTACTTCAGTGATTCATTGGTTTTATGTCTGTTATTTCTGAACTTTTGAACATGACAGATATTCATGTAGAAATTGCAGTCATTAATCAGTTGTTATTGGATTAATGGTAAATGCAAGAGTTCAGCAAAAATTAACAAAAGTCTACTCTGGGAATTGATTTAATCTAAATAATTCTCAATAACTGGTACTGCATAGTTTATCAACATTGTGAAACTTTGATGTAGATCATTTATAGCAAATCACTTATAAACAAGTAATATTTTAGAAACTCTGCTGTTACACTTTTGTCAGTATATATCAATAACTTAACTATTGGAACTCTACTGTTCATATTTATGCTAGTATTTTCTCTTTGTATTCACTTTCAATGGATAATCTAATGATATTTTACTAAGTTTTCATGCTAGGAATATCTGATTCTGATATCTTTTCTGGATTTTGATGTATAATTGGTTATTCATACTATTTTTACATAAAAATCCTAATCAAAAGCTCAATATATTTTTTTTAAAAAGCTCAATATCTGAGCCTACAATTGTTAATTTACCACTACTAATAACAAGATAACAAATTTGTGCCCACAAATTTGTTCTTTTCATGTTTTCTATCAAAATCAGTGACATCATTTAACAACCACTTACATGGTTTGGATTGTACATAAAACCTGTCAGAAATAACTTCACTTTCATCATTCAAAGAGTCTTCATTTGTATAATTTAAGCTTTACAACAGATAAGTAACCTTTACTTCTTTTCTATTTTAACTCCACTAAACACTGATAACTTTATCATGTCACTATTTCTTGAATTTGTATTATCTTCTGACCTCCTTTATTGTAATGAGACACTCAGTCTTTGCTTTAGATTACTAAAGTAAACCTCCCTCCTGTATTATCAATTTATTGTTTCAATTTTCTGTCTCGGACACCTATCTGACTCTATTACATCCCTTCTTATTTTATTCTAATTCTACATACCGTAGGAAAAGCCTTATCTCCTTATGGTGTATAGGAAATTGCCATTACAGTTCAGGTTTCATCACTGAGTGCAGCCTGAGTCACATGCTATGCTCTAGCCATACTAAATCCTTTCTGTTTCTTCCATAATAATTCTTTGTGTGGACAATACTTCATAAAACTGCTGCTGATGCTTAGAATATTCTTTCTTTCAACTACTGTTAATTGAAATTTCAAATTCTTCTCATGTGTGTATGACTTTATTTAATTTTGTGGTGAGGTAGTGTTAGTCACTAGTATACAATACCATATTTGATTCAGAGATATAGAATACACACACATGTTTTTCTTAACCATACTACACTTACAACAAAGGCAAAAAAATAGTCTTCCACTGTAGTTCGTAGGGCACTGTCCACGTTTTGTTCTCTACACTGCTTTCCTTTCAATTCTACAGTTGGATATCAACAGTCTGCTTTTGTTTAGTTGTTGTTTAACCCTTTGAGGTGTTCCTCTATATTCCACACATAAGTGAAACTCTTACTTGCCTTTTTCTTTCTGACTTATTTTGCTTAGCATTATTTCTACCAGATCCATTTATTTCATTGAAAATGACAATAATTAACCTTTTTGTAGCCAAATAGTATATTCCAACAGTATGCCTTGCTTTTCTTTATTAATTCATCTGTTCTTCAGCATTTAAACTCTTTCCTTAACTAGTGTACATAGGGTTGCAGTGAATAAGGGGGGGTATATATTCCTTTGAATTAGTGTTACTGCCTTCTGTTATGTAGATAGCAAAGAATAAAATCGCTAGATCATATGTATGATAGATCTGTTTTTAATATTTTGAGAAAACACCATATTTTTAAAAATATGGTCTGGAGGAATCTACATTCCTACCAGCAATGCAGTAGTATTACTTATTTTTTGTGTCTCTACTAATATTTGTTGCTTCTCTTATTTTAATATACATTTTTAATATTCTTAGAAGTGTGAAATGATATCTCACATGATTTTTATTTTAATTTTCCTGATAAGCAACAATGAGAAGTTTTTTATATACCTGTTGGCCATCTGTTCATCTTCTTTGGAAAAGTGTCTATTTAACTATGCACATTTTTTTGTTAGACTGCCTTCTTTTCGCTGTGAGTTCACTGTAGAGCTTTGATATCAATCCTTACCAGATTATTGGCCTGAAAACATTGTTTTCTTCCATTCAGTATGATGTCATTTTGTTTTCATGATTTTGCAGGTTTGTTTACTGTGTAGAAACATTTTAATTTGATGTAGATTCATTTGTTGAAATTTCATTTTATTTCTTTTCTTATTGGAGATAAATTCACAAAGACATTGCTGAAACCAATGTCATGAAATATTTAGCCTGTTGTTGTTATCCCCCCGCCCCCACCAGGGATTGTTTTGTGCCAGGTCCTACATTCAAAACTTTAATCAATTTTGTAGAGGATTCTAATCTAGTGTGAGAAAGTGGGTTAGTTTCATTCTTTCTCATGTCACTTTCCAGTGTTTACAACATCATTTGTTAAATAATTTCCTTTGGAAAAAGTATGCTCTTGGCTCCTTCATTATATATTATCTATCCATAAAAGTGTGGGCTTATTTCTCAACTCTCAATTCTACTCCACTGATTTGTATGTCTATTTTTATGAAGTACCTTACTACTTTGATTACTGTAGCTTTGCAGTAAAACTTGAAGACTGTATATGTGATACCATTGTTCTTTTTTTTTTTTTTTTTTTTTTTTTTTTTTTTTTTTTTTTTTTTTTTTTTTTTTTTTTTTTTTTTTTTTTTTTTTTTTTTTTTTTTTTTTTTTTTTTTTTCAGAATTGCTTTGGCTATTTGGAGTTTGATCTATATTTTTGAAGAGTGTAGAAAAATTAAATTTCATTTAGAATATTGCTAGACATGGTTGTCATATATGGCCCTTATGTTGAGGTATGTTTCATCTACCATCATTTTTTAGTGTCATCATAAATTATATTGAATCTTATCAAGTGCTTTCTGTGACTATTAATACAATCATATGATTTTTATCATTACTTTTGTCAATGTGGTTAATTGATCAACTTTTGGGTTCTGAACCCTCTTGCATCCCTGTAATAAATTTCACTTGTTCATGTTGTACCCTTTTTTGGATTATTGAATTGAGTTTGCTGAGATTTTGTTGATATTTTCATCTGTTTTCATCAGGGAAATTACTCTGTCATGTTCTATATTTATGATGTCTTTATTTTAGCTTTGGAGTCAGAATAACTTTGGGTCTCATAAAATATGTTTAGAAAAATTATTTTTTCTCAATTTTGGAAGCAGTTGAGAACAGATTAGTTCATCTTTCAAGGTTTAGTAAAACTCCCTAGTGAAACTGCCTAAAACTGGGCTTTTAATTTCGTGTTACACTTTTGATTACTGCTTCCTATTTTCTTGCATTTAACTGGTCTCAAAGTTTGTTTTTTATTTCCCTAAGAATTTGTCCAGCAGGGTAAGGTGGCGCATGCCTGTAAACAGCAGCCTAGGAAATCATGGCTGGGCCAGGGATCGTGGTTTGAGTTCCCCTGGGGGCACATAGTGAGACCTAGTTCCATAAAAATATAGCTGGGTGTGGTGGCACGTGCCTGTAATCCCAGCTTCCTGAGAAGCTGAGGCTGGAGGTTGTTTGAATCTGTACCCCAGGCAATGTGAGCCTGCAGTTCCACAGGCAAAAATAGTGAGACCCCTAGTCTCAAAAATAACAAAAAACAAAACAAAACAAAAATAAAGGAATTTGTCCATTTCTTCTATTTTTTTGAATCTATCTGCATACAAATGTTTAAAGTAGTCTTTCATATTCCTCTATATTTCTGAGATGTTTCAACATTGTTTTTCACTTCTGGTTCTATTTTTTAGAGTTTTCTTCCATTTTTGTGAGTTTAGCTAAAGGTTTATCTATTTTGTTTTTCAAACCATATTATGGTCATTTCTTTGACTTTGACCTATATTTTTATTTCTAGCTCACTTGTTTCCCTAATACTTATTAGTTTCTCCTTTATATTGCATTTTGAGTTCTTTTTCTAGTTCCTTAAAGTGAAAGTTAAGGTTATTTATTTGAGAATTTTTTGGCTATGCCTTTTGTTTCTTGCTACATGGTGAATTGCTATATATCCCATATGGTCTAGTAGGTTGTGTTTTCATTTTCATTTATCTACAGGTATTTTTAATTTTTTTGTTCATTTACCCAAGAATCGCTCAGTAGTATATTGTTCAACCTAAATACTGGTGATTTTTTTCTGCTCTCTTTTGTTTCCTTAGCTAATTTTTAGTTCAATACTATTATGATCAGAGAAAATCCTTGATATGATTTTAATCTTTTTTAAATTTTAAATTATATGTATATTCATACACATTTTACATCTTTGTATTCCCTGGGGCTCATCCACCACCAACCCTTCCAGAGAGCTCCACCTCACCTCACCCCCCACCCTTCCAAGTTGTGTACTATGAATTTATTGAAAGTTTTGTGTTCTCAGTATTTGGTATACCCTAGGGGATTTCCATGTACACTTGAGATGAATATGCACTTGGATTTTTAGGAATGTAATGCCTTATAAATGTCTACTAAAGCCAGATAGTCTAATTCTTTGTTTAAATCGACTATTTCTTTGTCAGTTTTCTGACTGCATTGCTCATTGATAAAATTGGGATGTTGTCCCCTATCACTCTCTTATTATAATTTTTTCAGATTTTATAATAGTTACCAAGTTTCAAATTTTTCATGAGATTTTCTTCCCCCAAAATTGCTTAGGAGAGTCCCATATAGAATATTTTGCTCCCATTGTACTTGATACCAATATACTAATTCACTACAGTTTTTATCATGTGTTAATGTCAACTGTTTTTCTCTTTCAGAATTTAAATTTTTTGAGACTAGGGGATCTTTGAGTTCCAAAAGCTTAACCCAATCACTATATAATAAAAGTTTAGTACCCTCTATTTAACTAATGAATATATTAAATTATCTCCTACTTTGCTTATAATTATTATATTTGTCTTATAATGTTGTAGATTTTTAACTAATATATCCCTATTTGGTACTGAACACATGAATCAATGAAATTTTTCCCTGTGTGTTTTACAGAATAGTTTACTCACTATTACTTTACTTTTTTCATGCTAGCTCTTGTTTTAGGAAACAAAGCTCTACTATTTTGTAATAATAAACTGAAAAAAATGTTATTATAGTGACTGAAATATATATATGTGATTGTATTATTTTTTAAATTTGCATATGTTTGAAAATATTTGGAGGTTACACAATTAAGAGATTAAGGCACATGAATGTATCACATAAAATTGTCAACACACTGGGGAAAATTAAAGTATTTGAGGAATAATTAATGTTATATACACCAGAATAAAAGTCTTCTAGATATCTAATCAAGTACTTAATATTCTCAAATAAAATCTTAAAATTTTGCTAAGACTCATGTCCAATACACTTGATTTTGCCCAATACTGAAAGTCACAGAAAATATCATATTTAGTTATTTACACAAGATATGATATTAAAACTTATGCTTTTAGCTCTTAATCAGAATTGAAACCAAGTTTCAGAGATTAATCTAAAACAAAACATATGCATTTATATATTATATGTATTAATCTTCAGTCACAATGCAGGAAATTGGTGAAGAGAATGGCCTCTGACACAATTGTATTGAATTCCTTTACTAGTGAAGCCAGGACCCCAATATAGGCAATATTAAGGAAGCCAGGACTCCAATATGGGCAGCATTAAAATATAGGCATTGATGCTATTGCCGTTAGCTGTGTCTGAAAAACACAGAGGCCTACACAGGATAAGGGTACTTTTACTTTGCTGTAAATCCCAAATAGGTAAGAGAAAATGTATCATGAAGAGGGTATGTAGAGGGAAATTGGAGACTTTGAATTTTATGGAGAAAAAAAATAAGATAAAAAAGAAAGGAGCAAGATTGGAAAAGACTTTTGGAACTGGAGAGACATGAAAATGATGGCCCAGTAGCCTGAGTGACCAGGCTGAGCAGAAGCCCCCTAGAATAGTAAGCTGATGGTGGCAAGGGGTCCTGGTGGCTGGTAGAAGAGTGGCCGGTGTGGAATGTGGCACCACAGCAAGATGGCATGGAGATCTGGTATCTAGGGATAGCCAGGATTTGGAAAACTGATTTGTGCATCAGCATTTGTTGAAGCAGTTTGAAGAACCTTGGAGAAGTGGAGCAGCTAGGAACACTGGAAAGAGAGGAAGAAAAGAGAAGACGCTGGAGAAAGACTGAACTTTGCTCAGGTTTGGAGGGGGGAAAGGGGCATTCATCGTGACATGTGTCTTTGGGACCTTTAGGACTGAAAATGGTGACTGGGGTAAGATAACTGGCCACTTGTGGCTTTAAGGACTTTTTGTTTTCCCTGTTAATTTCCCTTCTAAATAAGATCCTGATGTTTAAATTGCGTTTAACTGGCAACAGTATGTGCAGGTGAAACAAATCAGGTAAGAATTTGGGAAGAAGTCTCATTTAAAAAATGCCATTTTAGGCCAGGCACAGTGGTGTATGCCTATAAGCCGCAGCCTAGGAAGCCATGGCCGGGACCAGGGATCGTGGTTTAAGTCCCACCAGGGACAAGGTAGCGAGACCTAGTTCCAAAAAAAACATAGTTGGGTGTGGTGGCGCACGCCTGTAATCCCAGCTACGTGGGAAGCTGAGGTTGGGGATTGCTTGAGTCTGTGGTATCCCGGGCAACATGAGCCTGCTGTTCCACAGGCAAAAATAGTGAGACCTAGTCTCAAAATAAATAAATGAACGAACGAACGAACGAATGAATGAATGAATGAATAAATAAAATTTAAAAATGCTGTTTTTTTCCCTGTGACTTGCTGGTTGGCAGCTTCTGCCCCCTTTAGCCCTATTTCACTAGTACCAACACTCACTGAAAAATCTTGGCAAGTTATCCTCTATCTACCTCAGTTTCTTCTTTTGAGGGGTTTTGCAGTGTTTTATAACTCATTACAGGAATTCAATAACTGGATAATTATAAAACATTCAGAATATTTCCTGAAACATTATATCACTTAATTGGACAAATAAATTTTTATAAAGGACTTTGCATTAACACCTCTAAATCCAAATAGCAAAAGAACCTCACAAATTTTGCTTGCATTTTTAATCTCATGACACTAGCCGTTTATTTTCTTTGTGTGAATCATTTTTCAGGAGTGTAAACTGAGCACCCTGTTTGACAAAGATGCCATAAGTAGTCATTTCTATGGAGATATCCCTAAAGCAGATATATTGTACCTAATGAGTTAACCAAAACACTTTCTGAGGTAGCATGGACATACTTAAAGGAGCACAGTCATGTCTGATTCTCTGATAATGTTCAAAGGCATGCAAGCAGACATAAGAGGAAGATCATCTATTCATTCACCTCTAAGGAAATGACAAGAATTCCTTTACCAGTAGATTTGCAATTAAAATAATCTCTATCCCAGGCACAAATATGCAGTTTTATCTGATGTGTGCACTCTGTCCGTTATATAAACCTTGTAGAAATAAATGACATTCCCTTGTGCCACCATTCCTACAACATAAATTGTCATTCTAAATGGCAACAGATTAATAAACCTCTGAATAGTGAGTTTCCTGATATTTCCTGAATAAATAAATTGTAGTAAGAAGAATTAGCTTCCTCTATCATAGAAGCGTTATCAGTAACCCTGCTTATATTGAGAGCAATGCCATTCATAGAACTACACATAAACATTCTATATGTTTAGGATCCAAAATTCCTACCAACTAATATTTGGTGCAAGCATTTATTATTGAAAAAGGGAAGTGGTTTCATCTCCATGATATACACATGAAATTGAAGCACCGCCAAGAGAAGAAGAAGGTTAACTTTTTTTTAAATGCTGTTCCTTTATGGACTCAAATATGCAGCAGTAAGCAAATAGAAGATCATTTTTTATAAAAATGTATATACTTTATAAGAGTTATACAATCTTTTAAGAGAGAAATTTATTTGAAGGATATTTAATGATCCAGGCACTCATAAGACACCTAACATAAAGGTGAACTTAAACACATATGATCTCTACACTCAGGGACACACTTCTTTAAGAAAGACATTTAGTAATTAAATAGTCATATAAATGACCCCAAAGCTGTCATTTCATGAAAATTAACAAAGTTGATTTAATGAGGGCACTTGCCCTATTCAGAACTATCGAGGCTAAATAATTCTTAATTTGAAAAATGGGATTTGGGAGGTTAGGATTGCCAAGTATGACAAGTGGGGAAAGAGGAGGGCAGGGAAGGAGGAACTTGGGGTTCACTGAGGCTGACAGGGAGGCACCAGTTTCTGTTATTATTAGTATTACTATTAATTATCCCATTAATTATTAATTAATTATTAATTATCCCGTTAGTAATAGAAAATAAGACAAGATGTAAGGAAAACAGTAATTAGGTTAACCTACTCCACCCAGAGCAAATAACCAGTTTGGGGACAATTGAGATAGATAGCCAGAATTATACTATCTTTGCCTGAAACTTGCACTTAATGGTTGTTACTCATGAGAAAAAAAAAAAAAAAGTAAGTCCTTGCAAACTCTGTTCTAATTTCAAATACTATTTTGGCTCTTAAAGAGCTCTCAAATCATCTCCTTGTTCAAGCCTTCATGAGCTAATGACCTAATATGTAAATTTCTCCTAGTTTTGTATTTTCAAATAAGTATGAGACATGGGGAGAGAAGTTGAACTTTCCAAGTATGATGTTGTTAATATTGAAAACTATATATTTAGTTTCCATCCCAATTCTATCAAGGACTTTCTAAACTTTTTAAATAATTTATATATATATATATAATTTTAAATACTTTTATATATATAAATATATATTATATATATATTTCCAGGTCCTCGCAATTTATATATATATATATATATATATATTTCACATCATTGTGACCCCTGGGGGTCACCCACCACCTCCCCTCCCTGGCCACTCCAGCTGGTCCCCTCCCACAGTTGTGTACTTTCGTTTGGCTGTCCATATATTAGTGAAACCATTTGGTTTCTGTCGTTTTCCTTCTGACCTGTTTCTGCCAATATGATTTCTTCTAGGTACATCCATGTTACCAAAAAAATCATCAAATTTTTCATTTTTAATTGATGTGTACTATTCCATTGTGTATATATATATATATACCACATGTTTTTTGCCCAGTCATCTGTCTTCAGGCATTTGGGTTGTTTCCAGGTCCTCGCAATTATAAATAGTGCTGCAATAAACATATGAGTACAGGTGTCCCTTTGTACCCACACAGAGGTCTCCTTTGGGTAGATTCCCAGAAGAGCGATTGCTGGGTCAAATGGTAGTTCCATTTTCATTAGTTTGAGGGTCCTCCAAACTGCTTTCCACACTGGCTGGACCAGTTTACATTCCCACCAGCAGTATAAAAGTGTTCCTTTCTCTCCATATCCACGCCAGCACTTGTCAGTGCTGGATGTGGGCCATTCTTACTGGTGTAAGGTGGTATCTCATTGTGGTTTTGATTTGCATTTTCCTTACTGCTAATGACGTTGAACAGTTTTTCATGTGCCTGATGGTCATTTGGACTTCCTCTTTGGAGAAGTGTTTTTTTAGATCTCCCCGTTTTTAACTTTTTTTTTTTTTTGCTTTGTTTTTGTTAAGTTGTGTGAGTTTTTTGTGTATCTTTGTTATCAGACCCTTATCACTTGTATGGAGAGCAAAAAATTTTTCCCACTCGGTTGGTATTATTTTTTTTTTCTTTTGTCTCTTGTGCTGTACAGAAGCTTTTTAGTTTGATGTAGTCCCAGCTGTTTATTTATATTTTCCTTCATTTTTTTGCCCTTTATAGATATGGCCAAAAATGGATTTCTGAATTGTAACTCATGAAGGGTCTTGCCCAGGTTTTCCTCTATGTATTTTATGGTTTTGGGTCTTCTAAACTCTTTGAAATACCCTAAGTGGTAGAAAAGATAAAGGTGTCTTTTATTATATTAACAAGATGATTTTTGGACTACCAATAAATAACCTAAGGATGAGGACTAGTTGCCAAAGGAACCAAACCAATGATTAGTTTGAAAATTTTAGGCCTATCCCTAAACCTCCTGAAAGGGCTAGAGGTTGACTCAATTATTAATGATCAGTGATTTAATCAATCGTGACTATTTGAGTCACCATAAAAATCCAAAATAATGCAATTTAGAGAGATTCTGGGTTGAATATTAAGGGCTATTAAAGGACAGTGACATGCCTGGAGATATAGGATTGTTCCATGATGGTGCTCACATACATTGCCTTAGGCAGCCCAGGCCTTCTATCTAGCTGTTCCTGAGTTTGTATTTTTATAATGAAGCTGATAATGTAGTGAGCAATAAAACATTTTCTGTATTTGGTAAACTGCTTTAGAAAATTAATTTAATCCAAGGATGGGGTGTGTGTATGTAGGAATCTCTTGATTGTAACTACTTTGCACAATTTGTGACTGGTATCTAAAATTAGTGGGAGGAGGGGTAAAATGGTAAGTAGTCTTATAGGACTTCCTTCAACCTGTAATTTGATGCTATCTCTGCAGAGATCTGCAGATAGCATTATTTCAGATTGAATTGGATAGAGGGACACCTAACTGGTACTCAGAGTTGCCTGTTGGATGCATCAGGTAACATCCCTCCCCTCCCCATACATATAGGAGTTTTGTGAGCATAATACAGACAAGTCAGTTGTTTGACACTTCCTCAATACTTAAGCTTTGGAAGGACTAGCATTCCCTGCTATTTGTTTCAAATATGTGCTGAAGTAATTAACTCAGAACAATGCTACTAAATCCAAGTGAGAGAAATAATGACGATTAAGAAGACAATCATGTTCTGAATCAAGAGTGGATTAAGATGAACTAGTTTGGAACACTGATTGGAAAGGAAGTTTGAAACAGAGCACTTTTAAATCCAGAAAACTGAAATAAAATAATCTGACTTTACAATGAGATTTTTCATAAATTAGAAACTCCATAACTAAATAGGCTTCAGATATCATTCTACTGACTTCAGACTTGTCTCAGATTATTGGTCATCATTCTGTTGAGACTGTAAACTTATGTCTTCAAGAAATTATTGCATCATTTATTTCTTTTCTCAGTGTTCTTCTGTACTGGCTTAAATCTAAGGAGACTTTACTCACAAAGAGTCAAAGATGGCCAAAAGTAGATTAAGATTTGTATTTTATAATTTACTAACCTGAGATAAATAGAATATGCTTCTTTCCTGACTGTCCATGCAAAATTGCTGAGATTGGTTATCCTTAACTAGAATTAAATCTCATGTTCATCAGTTACTTGCATCTAATTGACAGACCTGTCCATCCTACTTGCAAGGCATGAATTCAGAGTAACAGAGTAGCAGATATTTAATGAAAAATAAGGCAATTTTATCCACAAAAGATAATCTAGAAAGGCAAAGTCAACTTAAGTCCACTTCAGAAAGGCATCAATAAGTGCACAGGTAAAAAATAAAATACATAGTTATTCTTTATTTTCTCTCCTTTAGTTACAGGAGCAAAGTTACAGGAGCAGTCTGATTATTTTGAGGTCAAATGGTCATGTAAAAGAAAAGATTCACAAACTAATCTCTCCCTTTTTAAGTTTATCTACCTAAGTTATCCCCTACTCATGCAGAGCTATATTATAAAACAAAAATTGATCATTATTAAACATTATCCAAAGATATGTAATCTCTCTATGGTCAAGTTTCAATGTGACCCTAACCTAAACTCCTGCCTATAAAAAATGTTTTGTTTTCAAATGAATGTTGTTGTTGTAAATAAGTTCTTTAAAGGTTCCATGCCATGTTACTTCTTTGCCTGTCCTGATTTTCTAATTGGTTATTATTGTAAAGATTTATTTTGTGAATACCGTTAATTTCCTATCCCAAATTACTGCATCAAAATAAGATTTATAGAGATTTTAATAGGTAGAAAATGTTAGAAAAATCTGTTCAATTTACTAAATCAAGTGACTGAAGGAAGATTCTCTCATCAGTCTTTGATGATCCTTTCCTAGGATGTAGTGTAGGTCTGGTCAAGTAATTCTGAACTGAGGGACAATGGAACAAAAGAATGTCTAAAGTGGTTCATTTAGGACTTCATAAATCAATCACTTTTTCCACCTCCCCAAAAATAAGCGATGGGTCCAAGAAAAGATTATTTTGACTTCCTTGTCAAGGAATAAACAGTAATTTTAAATACAGGTCTAGACCCAAGGAGCAACTGTTATTTGAAAACAGAATTTAAGTAGGTCAGAGCTACATAACATTTCCATAACAGATAAAGAGGTACAGAACAAGAGCTGGTAGAATTCAGGTAGATGACCAAGATATGCAGGCTCAGAAAGCTTGAAAACAAACAGAGGAGAAAACAATTTTTCTGAGAGCAAAAGACAATCATAACATGTAATACTACATTTCATTTTTGTGGATATGACTTTATATTATGAACCTTTACACTCTTTTGTATATCACAGTGTTGATCTATAAAATTGAATATTATCAATGAAATTATGTTTGAAGTCAACAGAAACACCTCCTAACAATCCCCAAAAATGTTTATGTTATGAGGTTAAAGATAGATGTGATATGATGTAGTAAGCATAAATGCCAGGAAAGGATAATCATAAAAAATGTATTTCATATATCTCATATATAATTGTCCAGTAGCAGAAGATAATTCTTGTCTTCATATTACAAAACTTGTTAATATCTAATTATCTTAAACTAAATATAGTATAGCCCCAGAAGAAAAATCTGAAATTCCTAATGGCAGGAACATAGTGAATTCCGGTGGGAAATGTCACTTAGTGTGCTCCAGGTCACATTGTTCTAAAACATACTCTGATGTGACGGATATCTAGATGCAAGAATTTGGGGGTATGTACTCTCAAGAACATCATCAATAAAGGAAGAATCAGAATTGTGTACAAGAAGAAATCAAACTGAGAATACAACTGAGACAAAATTTTTAGGTGATCTCATAGACACTGTAAAACTACAAGGGTCCTGCACAGAGACGTCATGAGTAGAAGGGAGAATTTTGAATCCAGTCATTGTACACTAACTGCCCTCTGGGAAAGGGAACAAACTCAGTCAAAATGTCTCTCAATTCCAGGAAGCAATTCATGTATGAACCTTTGGGTGCCTAGATCTTAGCAGCTGAGGAATCTGAGCATATCCTATAGTATCTACTACTGATGAGTTTGTGTGTGTGTGTGTGTGTGTGTGTGTGCGCGTGTGTGTGTGTGTGTGTGTGTGTGTGTGTGTGTGTGTGAATTAGGGGCAAATCTACATATTCCAGTACCCTACCTTTCCCTGTTAACCAAGATTTTTTACCCTCTATTACCTGATTCTGCAACACACATACACACAATCAACACCTTCTCAAGGGAATAAAATCCAGGCAGCCTTTGTACAATAATGGTGTTGTTACTCTCACAGCTTTATCCCACAGGGACATTTACAATCTTCCTTCGTAAAATTCTAACTATAACTGTAGCAGCAGAAGAGCATGTTTCTACAGATTGGTATAATCCTTTTTCATCAGAAGCTATTAAAATCTTCCAAACTCAGTCTTGCATTTTAAACCTTGTTTGACTTTCAGCTAGAATATCAAACCATTTCAGAAGAAATCTCCATAAAGAATCAAAATAATATCCTGTGACAAGCTAACAGGCTCATGCAAAATCCCCACTTTATGCAGTTTGAAAAATGAAGTAAATTTCCTCTATTAAAATATTTGGGGATAATGAATATATTAAAAGTATGCAAAAGCTCTCTTCCCACTGACAAGTGACTGAGAAGCCTGATGAGATAAGTAAAGTTTCCTATCCTTCCACCAAACCACCCTTGCCTGTAACCCATTTGCCTTCTTCCCCAAATTCATCTTTTCCCCATTCCTATTTAAAAATAATTTGATTTATAAAAATTTAACTGAAATATCCTAAATGTTCATAACTTAACACTACCTGTCACAGTTATTTTTATCTATAATGGGTGACTCCAAAACCCATAATAAATTATCCCATAATAAATTGCATACATACCCATAATAAATTGCAAATAAATTATCAAAATTAAATAACGCTTGTATTGTCCACTATATGATTTTCACTAAAAAATTACTTTCATAGATCATTGCCAGGTTTGTCTGTTACCTTGTCATAATGCTTCTGTTGTCTGAAACTGATTTTTCTCTGAGGGCCACAATTTTCTAAAGGCAAGTTATAGAAATGCTTAAATTAGCATAAAATATCGCCAATACATCATTAGTAAATTAAGGTCATATCTTACACTGAATTTCTTAGGAAAGAGACTGTAAGAGTATAAAAACTGCACATGGGCAGAATATTGGCAAGAGCTTCAACCTCAGTCCCTGGGGGGGAATAGAGAAGCAGCGTTGACCAGAGGCAGAGGTTGATGTGTAATGAAGTTCCAGCAAAGGTCTAAATGGATATTTGAGGAACTCTGGAATTGTAATAATCTTTCCAAGGTTTCTGGAGTTGAGACAGGGATTACATTTGGTCTTTGTTTTTGTTTGTTTGTTTTTAATTTATTTTAATTTTTATAAATTCTTACATAAGTAAATAAGGTTAATGGTTACTGGGATGCCTTCCCTCCTCCACCCCCACCCCCTTGTATTCACTCAGTCTCCACTCTCATTGTATGTTGGGTTCATTGGTCCTTTGGTCTCTTTTTCTGTGGCTGTGTCCATTTGTTGAATGAGGGGCTGTGTTCCAGGGCCATGGCCCATTGTGCTTGATGGTTTGTAGTCCTTAGCTTTGTATTGGGCAGCCAGTTCATGCTCATTTGGGGTCTGTTGATGTCTTTTAGTTGCTGGTTCCAGTACAATCTCCTTGTCATTCTGCTGTATCTACACCCCATTTCTCTGACCTCTGGCCTTGGGGATCCTTTCCCCCAGCCACTGTCAGTGAGAAGGTTTCTCGATGAGGGCAGGCATCCACTGATGAACCTTGTAGGTCATCTCCTCTTCATCTGTTTGCAGATTTGCTGTGAAGCCGATGCCTTGACTCTGCAGGTCTCCTCATCCAAGGCTTGGGGGGAAGCCATGTTTCCTTGGGTGGCAAGTTCCACATGGGGTTTTGATTCATCAGCTTCCAGTGAAGCAACAGATGCAGGTCTCATAGGTCTCTACCACAGTTGTTTCTCCATTCCAGTGTCTACCATCTTTCTGAATGATCCTTGTTCTGTGTCCCACACACGTGCACGTGCAGGCTCTTTTCTGGCCCCTCATCCATTCTATGTCGCTGTGTGCATGTTTATGCTGTTAGTCCTCCTGTGAGCTAAGTGGAGTGAGGGTGAAGCAGCAAGGGTGTCATTCTTCCCCCTCCAAGTATGGATCCAGTCTTGCCCACCGCCGGTCAGGCACGGGGGTCCTGGCCGGCCCCTGCATCCCCCTTACCTGCCAGGTCAATGGCAGAGGGGCACAGTGGGTGCTGTATGGTTGCTGAGTGGGTGCAGCCACTGGCCTAGGTTCGCCAGCTGCTGCAGGCACCTTCCGATCAGGGCAGGCGCAGATCCCACGTGCCAAGCTTATCGAGCTTCTCAGACCAGTTCCTAGGCCCCACCTACTGCTGGGACGTCAGCAGGAAGGACCTAGTGCCATGAGAAATGGCGGCAGCTGCTGTGGTGATTTGGTCTTTGTAACCTGTGTTTAGATAATATATATAAAGTCCCCCATGGGGCGAAAGCACCCATGGGCGAAGCTCTCTGCCCCCACAATATATATAGACATATAGATACAAATATATAACCGTATGTAAAGAACAATCAGTTTCTGGGAAAAGGTTTTAATCCTGATTGAAGCCTCATCTGGATGTTTAGGCAGTCTTGAGATAGTCAACTGGGACATTTGTCCTGCAAGACTCCAGGAAGCAGACAGAAACAGTGTCATCTAAATGGAAATGACCAAGGCAAATGATTCCTATCACAGTCAGAGCATCTGATAGACGTTCTATCCTTCATGAAACTTCCTACTTCATGACTGCTTATCATGTCTATAGTGGTAGTCCCATTTTGTCTCTCTTATGCTAGAATTTGACCTTTATGTGAGCAGGGGACATATTTAGTTGTCTGTTTTTGTCACTACATATCTATGACATGTAGATATGTAGTGACATTCCTAGCACTTATTTCCATCTTGGTAATAGAGTGTGCATGCAGGAACTGTGTCTTTTCAAACCTGGTTGGCACATATACAGTAAAAACTACAAAGATAGAAAAATCACGTATCTAAGGAATCAGTGTCACAACTCTGCTAACAGCTGGGAAGACCAAAAAGCTGTGAAATAGCAGTGGAGTGGGAACATACTGGTGGGTATGATTACAGAGTTCAGTAATGAAAGCATAGGTTGGGAGTTTTTAAATTCTGTTCTTGCCTGCAATCCACATTGCTTCTGGGGAATCATGACTACTGTGGAATAGAAATTGACAGCAGCTGCTCATCTATGAGAAATCCCTACCGCAGCAAAAATGTTGATGATGGCAAACACAGGTACACACTCCTCTAACCCATTCTTTTCAAACCTTTCAAGCTGATGGAGGGCTGTCTGACAGCTTAAAGGGATCACCTCCTCCCTGACCTGCTTCTCTCAAAGGGTATATACATTTGAATCTCTAACCTGCTGAATTTCTCCACCGCACTTGTCTCTGAACTTGCCTTTAACTATTCGAGGTATATCAACTAGGACCAGATTTTCAACTCCCCCCCAATAACGCTAGCCAGACAGTATAATTTTTATACCAAGGTAGGAGCTCACAAACTAAAGAGTTTAAAAGCACTGAATATCTAAATATCACATAAAGCATGAAACAAAAGTATTAAAACACATTTAATTGCATGTACTACAATGAAACACTCTCAAAATGATAGAGGTGACATTCACAAACCAAAACTGGAGAAGTTATACAAATATTCAAGTAAAACATGAGCTATGCATATTATACAGGTTAAATTTTTAAAAATAAAATAAAGGTGTGGTACAATAAAAAAATTAGTTAGCAGGGTGATCAAAATGGACAACTCTCCAAGAAGGCAATGGAAAGTGGTAAAAGGATGTAGGACATAAAAATAAAGCCCAAGAGTTATCAAAATAGAAGTAAAAAGAGTCTGAGAGGAAGACAAAGAAAGTAAGTAAATCTTCAAACAGATATATACATAGTATATGATTATGTACATGTAGGAAGCGCTATTTAATAAATGACAATAAATGTCAAATAATTAAAGACAGATTAAAGCCTTTACATTGAAATAAACTGTGGGACTAATACATACTTTTACAATTAAAATTAGCTAAATTATTCTAGAAGGAACAGACAGAAGAGCAATTAAGACTCTGACTGACTTCAAAATTCTCAATATCAACACAAGATGTAAAGAATACAAGAGTTCTGTAATGATTTTAAAGTAGCTGGTGGAAAGCAACTTTGTACCTAGAACTATATATTCAACTAAATTTAATTTATGTGGCAGATATGTTATAACCCCTCACAAAATTTACCACTCAGATACCCATTTTAATAACACGTCTGGGAGAATAAGAAAGTAAATAAATCCTTGAAAACATTGTAGAAATAGATGAAAAATTAAAATGATTAAGTATTTTTATGAATTATATTGCTGCCTTAACAAAGTAATTGCATATAATACATATATGTACATATATATGTTCAGAGTAATCTAGAACTAAATTTCTAGGATAAAAGATACATGTTAAAAGTTGGAGAAAGTGGAAAAAATGATAAATCATGCTAAACAACTAATGCTTTTTTTACAGGGCTATAAGAGGCAGTATACAGGTAGATGACAGATATGAAGTATCTTTTATGCCATGTCAAAACTATTTGTTTTGTCTGAAGTCCTGAAAAGATTTAAATAAAGGATGATGGTGTATACTTTTAAAAACTATGATTATTTTAACAATCATGATGAATTTTAGTTTCAGCAAGAAAGACCAGAGAGATTAAAGAAATCATTGTTTATATTATACTATATCATATATTATTACATACTGTATTAATTTGATTAGTTAACAGTGTAGCCAAAATTAGAGCAAGGGTTTTGAGAATGAGTAGTGATTCTGGTAAACGATTTGGTTTAATAAATTAGTGGGTGCTAAAAAATTAACAAAGAGAAGAGAAAAGAGAAGGTATGGGGGTGAAAATACTGAATTCTAACTTGCTACTTTGTGCTTACAGTATCTGTAGGGTATTCAAGTTGACTGTTCAGTAAGCTATACTGATGCTTTTCAGAGAGGTCCAGATGTTTAATGGAGGTTTGAAGGCATTTAGGCAGAATGGATGATAACTCTCAGGGTAAAAACTGGCATTGGTGAAAAAAATGTGAATAAGAAGGAAATAGGGCTCAGGCTTAAAGAATGTGTGTTCAGGATGGAGGTGGAAGTAGAACAGCTAAAGGATGGAACCTGGTGTATCACAGTATTTATTCCCACTGAACAGTAACCTGCATGAATTCAGAACTTTATCATATGTTCTCTAAACATAGAACAATCACTGGCACAGGTAGTTACCAAAAAATCCATATGTTGTCAAAAGAAGAAATAAAGTAAGCCAGATTCCCATAAATCTCAAAAATAGAGGCTTTATTATAATGGATATGAGAAAGATGTAATCTTAAACTTTTTTTTCCCATTTCAACCTTTAGTCATATACATACATACATACAAATAGATACATTAAAGATGTGTTTAATTTTGTCAGATTTTAAGCAAGTCATTATGAAAATAGAGAAACCATATTTGATACATTAAGCAATAGAAGGGAATTATTTGTGGAGAACATCCTAAGTTTGGAAGCAAAAAGTGAATCAAAGCCTCTATCAGAGGCTCTACCAGAGCTTATATAATTTATTTTGAGTTTGAAAGTTTCTTTTACATTTAACTAAATCCTTTGGTTAGTTTTATAATTCTGCCTCCTGGCACAAGTAAGAACATGGTATTTCCCAAAATGAAAGCAAACTACAATTATTACAATGCCTTTCTTGAAATATGTTGGAAAAATAATATGAAAATGACATTTTTAGCAATGTACTTAAACCTTTAGTCTATAGAGAAACACAAATGTGAATAAGATTAGATATGCCAACCAAACTAGTGAGTATTGTTTTTGAAATATTTTCTAAGTATCTTTAACCTGCTAGTAACATTAGGGATTTTACACACATAAATATCTTAAAAAGAAAACCAACTGATGTCAGAGCATCAATTTAATACTTAGGATGAGTATCTTTGAATTATATACTAGAGTTGCAAATACATGTAGAGATGACTGGCTTCCAGGTAAAGAAAACATGAATATTTAAGATAGCATACAAGCAGCCAATGTTTTTGTTCCCCTAAGTATATTAAACCAGTAATTCAAGAAAACCATAATGTCCTATAACTATGTAATAATATTTAATAATAATACTCAGTGATTTAACAGTGTACCCATCTTAAATACAAAGCTGTTGTTCAAAGGTTAATATTTACCAATATTTTATAAGTTGTTACTTGTACTAAAAAAAAAAAAAGAGACAGTGTTTGCACTGATACTTGCATTGAAGTGCTCAGCATTGTTTCAAGATACAACCAGAATAGCATAAATCTACAAAGGAGATGGAAGGATAATTTGAAATGAAGTTAATTGCATATATTACTAAAATGGAGACATTAATTTTAAATATTTATGGTCAGAATCAATCTCCCTTTTCATGTATTCTAATATACTGCATTCCTAGTCTACTTCAATATTGTGAACTACTAGGAAAATTACTAGGTACAAAAATATGTATGTAATGCTTTAGTGTCCTTCAGAGGCCTGTGAGAAAGCGTGTAGCAAAGGGTAATAATTATGCATTTAGAATGATTAAATACTAATGCTGCAAACTTCACAGGTGACAAAATGGTGAAATAAATTGCTAGTACTTTAAATCAGACACATTTAGATTAACAGGATGTCTATAAGACAGCATAATAAATACCTTGTTCTTACACAGTATAGCAGAGTCCAGATTTCAAGACCCTCTGTCTCTTGTTCCCTGTTTATTAATTAGCTGATATCAGAGTATGTTAGAACCATGTTATAAACAAAATCTAACTCAGATACACAGTTATTGTAAGTTTTAAAATTTAGAAAAGTGTTAGACTAAAAGCAATGACTATTCTTTAGATGTTAATGATAATTTTATAATGGAAAATATTTTTCCTCTCCCTTGTAGATTATCAGATCAAAGATAGTTATAACTCAAACAAAAGATAATTGAAACTTTGGGTCATTATTTCAATAATTTGTATTTATTTTTTTGCAAGTAAAAATATATCAAATTTAGATATAACATTTTAGGTAATCTTTGCTATAGGCATTTTACCTTTTATATAGAATGAAGATAGATTTAATCCTACTTTCTTAAAATTTATTTTTTAAGTTGCTATAATGATCCTCACTACTACAAAATGAACATAAATATTAATAAACATGTAATGTATTATGATCAAATAATTAAAATATTATTAAATTATTATGAGGTTACCTATGATTAAGAAATACCCTTTGATTCACATTCCCAGTACACCTCCCTATTTTACAACCACTTCATACTAGTCAATAAATATAGAAAATCTTACTTTATTTCAGTTTCTGTATCTTCAAAACAGAAATTCTAATACATTGAAGATATTGGTTAACATCATTACTCGATTTTTTGTATTTTTTTTTACCCTCAACCAAAGTGGAACAAAACATACTTTGTAGACAAAGAACCCTGTATTTATTGACTACCAGAAAAAGCATAGAAATTGTCTCTTCAAATAAAAAGGAAAGTCATCCAAGTCTGAAATACTTGTATGAAATGACCAAAGAAATTGTGTGGAATCAGTAGCCATTTTAGATGTTCTTTTACCCAACAAATAGAAAAAGTTAATCCCTATGCCCACTTCCAAAACTTTTCAATGGCTTGCAATATTAATTTTCTCTTCTGTGCTTTCCAGTAGCAGTACATTCTAAGGAAAAACATGCAACTTTTAAGTAAAATATTCTCTGCTTCACTTTTGAAACTCCATATACCTGAAGTTTTTAGAAACCTTGAAATAATCTAAATAGTATATTAGAACTAGTAATCTCAGAATTTAAACTGTCATCTGAATGGATTAGCAGATAAGACATACAAAAAGTCATATATTTTATATTAATGATTGTCATCAATACATTAAAATTTATAATTGTCAAAATTAATTTTACCAATAATTACAATTTTGAAAAAGCACTTTTGAATGGGTCAAAAGTAAGGTTTTTAGGTATTTTCAGAATCATGTCTTTTTTTACTACTTATAAGGTTAATTCATTTCAATACACCAGCTTCTGTTGTTCTTTTTCTCCCCTTATCTCCAACTTTGTCTCTGGTCTCTGCCCACCTCTCAAGTTCCAGTTCTTCATCATATCCTCAAAAAATGCTATTTAAACCAGAATATCTCATTTTACTTTGTTTCTCAACCCTTTTATCCTAATCTATATATAGTCATTGATAGTTGTCACCACATTCTAGCTTGGTAGAAATGTATTTTTTATTTTTTTAATTAAAATATATTGAATATATCCATATAGTCTGTTAGGTGTATATCTTCTGTTCCTGGGACAAAGTCTGACTCAATGAAAATTCAAAAATATTCACTGAATGCACAATTCAAACTATAGACAGTTACCTAGTGAGATTCAAAACTACACCATGAGCTCATCTTCAAATAAGTACCAAAATCCTAGAATGTTTTGAATGTTTCAGGCAAAAGTAGTTGCAGTTACTGCTCACTCCACTTGTTTTGCAGCTGAAGTATCAGACTTTGTGAGGGTAGCTGATTGCTAAAAATCAACAAGCATCTGATTTTCAGTCTGGCTATTCAGGAAAATTCCAATTCCCTGAAGTACATCACCCAAATCACAAATTATGTGCATTCATTGTCTAAAATAGCACAACCTAGCTTGTTAAAGCAGAATTTAACATCTTTTTATCTGGATTGCTCATCAGCACCTTCTTTTTTAAATCTTAGTCCTACGGTTCCTTTAAGTTTTGTACTGTTACTTAAATTTCTTATTTTACATCCATTAAGATTCAAGTCTGTTTATTTAGATCTTATGGTTACTGAGAGAGAACTGTCTTATATGTTTGTACCTCAAATATACCTCTTGTCTGACTAACAAAATTGTATTCAATTACTTTTTTTTTTTTCAAACACAAACATAGAAGTTGACTCTGATTAGTTGAAATAAAAGTACTACTTAAATTGGACCCTGGTCAGTTTTGGTAGAGCTCACAATGGACAGAAATAGTGTAAAAGATGCTGAATAGATCCATAGTGTGGAGTGCTGGATTACCGTGGAATATATGATAAGATAAACAACTGGTTCTTTTGCCCTTCGCTTTATTTTCACCGATGGGCATAAAAATGATATGGAAGGAACTCTAGAGAGGATTATTTTGGGTTCATATCAATGGAATGTCAGAGTTATGTGTAGCTCCCTATCAGGGAGGATTTGCTCCTCTCCAGAAGGGAAGGGAAGAGTTTCAAAGGAACCATTTAGGGACCTCCACATGAGTCCCAAAGACAGGAAGCCTGTAACTGGTTCACATGTGGAATGTGAAGCCAGGGATGAAACTGGCACTGAAGCTGACTTCACTTAAACACACAGTAAAGAGACTTGTATTGACAATACTACATTACAGTGAAAAAATATAAAGGTACATACTTCTCAGGCACCACTGAGTGGCTGAGGAAGGTTACCAGCCTGGGAGAGTTTAAAAGAAATAGTTACAAAGATATTTATTCATAGGGATAAAGGTCAGGGAACAATATTGGTAATAATCTTGTATATACAATCTGCCTATTTTATTCTCTCATTTTTCAGTGCCCTTTTTTTCTTATTTTTATGGCCAACTTTTATTTTACTATTTAACTGAAAATTATATTGATAGATCAGTTGCAACTGGAGTCAGATAGGCTTTTCTCGAGTGACCCAGAGTAGACATCTTGTCACAGTGATATGGGTCAAAGTCCTGTGGGCCTTGGGAGGTCAATGGCCATTACTTAAAGAGTGTAGATTGTGGAGAGCCGTGTTCTCATTACTTCATTTCTGGCCTGTTCTGCTAAGCTACTGAATGTTTGCCTAATGGGTGCGGAGGAAAAAGCAAAGTGTCTTTGGCTGTCTACAGAGCAATCTTTGTAAGACACCTCCTTGAGGTCACACTTTGGTCACACTTGAGCAGTTTAGACTGTACTTGCTTTTAGCTGATCTCCTGGTATAAATATGCTTGTAACCATGTGACCCTGAATCAAACTTTCTGTTGTTACTGATTGCGTCATGTTTTCTATAAAAAGTCTAGTTCTAAATAAACTCGAGTCCTAAGAGAGAGGCTGTGAGCCCTTCTGTCTGAGTTTTTTGGCTCAAGTCTCAATCCATACTCTCTTCCTCGGGAGCTGTTAGATCTTACTGCGGCTGGCTCGCAACAGCAGATTGTGCCAAGCATGGTGACACGGGCCTGTATTCCCAGTTACATGGGAGGCTGAGGCTGGGGATCACTAGAGTCCATGGATTCGAGACAACCCTGGGCAACATAGCAAGACCTAGTCTTTTTAAAAAAATTTTTTAATTAAAAAAAAAAAATGATTGCAGATTTTTCGGGGTTGAGACCAGGCAAGGTTCTGATGGTTACAAGCTGCTGTTCGTTCTTAAAACTTTGCCTTTTCCTAATCAAAAAGGAGATCACATATCCTAAATTTCTGCCCTTTTTCTAATCTGGGAGCAATAACTCTTTCCCCTTTTATGACCTGGAAGAATATAGCTTGGGAGTCTCAAGCAGTTACCAAATGTTTTTTCTAAGGATCTCACCTTTATTCTTGGTATAAAAATAAAATCACCCTCTCCTTATTTGTCTCCCCGTTCTTGACACTTTAGGTCCTAACACTCAAGGTAACTACTTCTGTTCTTCATCAGAACTTACAACCATGTAAGTACCCCATATGTGTATTATTAACTTCATTGCTTTCCCTTTCTTAGTCTATCTGCAGCTATTCAATTGCTTGTCCAGTCAAAAAAGAACCCAGAGGGTTGATTTGTTTAGAGTGAAAAATAAAAATAAAAATAAAAGAAACAAACCCTGGATTAAAAGTCATTTACTCCAAGCCAAAACAAGTAGTACGTGGTGAATGTAGACTCTAAATTCAAGCAGTAAATTTAGAGCTGTGTCCTTAATCACCATGCTGAGCTATCAGCAGCACAGTTCCATCATGCTTTAAAAGAGGAGTCATTGACAATACTCCTGTCCTAGGAAATATATATCACATGAAAAAGAATGCTCAGAACTGTAAAAATGTCTAATCTAGGGTCACATGTACAAAGAACATAGTTACCGCTGCCACATGTTTCTTGGTTCGCAGACACCAAACACACAAAAACATCTTTGTAAGAGCTTCAGATATAAATTATTTAATTGAGTCAGAACCACTGGGTCAAAAAGTTGTCTATAATTTAATTCTTAAGTCATTTTAACTGGTACATAAAGTTCACAAAAAACATTAAACAACTCACTGTTGCTAAGCAAGAAATCAGTACAGGTGAGATTTGAAAACATAACTCTAAGATAACAAAACTGAAACCTCTATTTCAGTACTGCTCCCTTGATCTCTAACTGTAGGACAGTTATATCATCTGTCTTACCTTCAGTTGTCTTGATTCATAAGGATGTTATGAACACAAATGGATATCATAATAACCACCTAAAAGATTCAAAATATGTATTTAAAAAATTCCCATAGCATTTTTTATAATTTTCAATTTTCATAATCATTTTAATATTCATTCATTCATTTACTTACATTTTGCTTTATGGAGCAAAATTAATTATCATTAATGATAATGATAATTATTATGATAAAAGGAATAAAGGGAAAAATGAAAAAGACCTTCTTTGTTTTTATTTTTATTCTACAAGAATTAAAATGCTTTATTATAAGATGGCAAATACACACTATAAGTGAGGTATCCAACTGTCTAATCTAAGATCATCTGTAGTCCCCATAATTAACCATGGGATTTACTTATTTTAATAGGAGTAGAAAACTACATTTTACTGTCTTCCTCTAGAAGTCTATGATTCTGTTTATTGTTCCCTGTCCTGCACTATGACAGAGTGAGCATACTTTGAAAAAAATTCTATCCGCTATTATAATAGTATTTCATAAGATAACATTAAAGATTTTTCCAAAGTCTATATTGATAGTCAAAATCTCTCTTAAGAATGGTATTCCATTAGCTGTTAAATGATTTTTGTCTCAATCATCTACAACTTGAGCTGGCCACTTTTTATAAATCTAATAAATATTTATGGAATGCTCTATGCTTACTTTTGCAAATGAAGTTAGAGTGGCTGAGTAAACTGGGTAAAAGATTTTGCAGCCACACATATATATATATATATATATATATATATATATCTATATATATATATATATAATGTGTGTATACATATATATATATCCCCTTTGAGAATAATTGGTTCAACTATTTTCTAAAATGCATGTTTCTTTTACATCCATTTTGATAATTACCTCTTTGCTTTCCATGATACAGAGAATCATTTTAAGTAGGTACAGTTTAGCACTTATGTGACAGAATCCTAATTGTTCCCAAAAGTATACTGAAGCTTCAGGTTTCCTGAGTAACATTAATGCCACTTATCTTTAGAGTGCAATATTCTTTTCTATGAAGAAGCATCTTCCAGCACTTTTATTAATGAATTCTGTCTAGTAATAGTTCTATCTTTAAAATGGTTAACTGAAAACTGTTGACATTTCTGGATGCCTGTCTCTAATGTACCTCAGTGATAAGAATAAAATTCTCAGTTACATAATATAAGAATTTATTAGAGTGTAAGTGTAAAGCTTGTAATGTTGTGAACTTCTTCATACAATTATTGTTTCAGATCCAATGGTATGTCCACAGGTGACATAGCCAACAAGAATTTCTTTGGTATCTTTTGATGTCTGCATGAAGCTCATTCTGGTACCCAGAAATCAATTACTGATCAGTAGTTATCACATTCAGATACCTTGAATAAATTACATGAAAATTTTCTTCCACTAAGTACTTTACAATGAGAGAATTAATTGATAATCACTGAAACATACCATAGAATAAAAGCATAACTTGTCTAAAGAGTTAATTTAGCATAATTCTATTAAAGTATTAGGAATACTCTCCATAATTGTTCTTCTAATAACCTCAAATTCCTTTACAATGGGTAACTGAGAAAACAGTTAATTGGGTGTTACTGAGGAAAACTTCCTTAGCACCCATCCATTCATGTTTCATTTTCTTCCCAACCAGTGCCTTGGTTTTGTGCTGCAAGAATTTATTACAAATTGCACTGCACTTTTTGGATTATATCTGTTGTTGGTCAGTGTTTGGTGACAGTCTACCCTATGTTTAGGTTTCACTTTCTGTCTTTATCACACAAATATAAAATAGATTATCTTTTAATCCATTACATGTTGTTTACACTGCCTTCTTTTGCTTTTCCTCTCTCTTTTTCTGTAATACTTTGAAAGCTTACTTGATAATATATGAGAAAGATTACTGTAACTCATCTGTTATAGGGGAAATCGACTTCAATCAATAGGAGAGAATAAAACGAGCAACCTAAGCTGCTAGAAAAGAATATGTGTACTGGAATTGGGGTGAGCCTGACTTTAGAGCAAATGCCATACAGTGAGCTTCCTTAAACAATCTGAAAATAAACAGGACTATCTGTGGCTACCTTAATATTGATAAAAATGCACATACATCAAAATGTTTGGCATTTAGGTAATTGGATTAAACACTCTGTATGTGTTCTCTGAGTGAGACAGAGAAGCACAATAGTCAAATGTAGAGGATATTTAACTAGGCTTGGTTAGGAATCCAGGTTCCACTACTTACTTGCTGTTACTGGGGTGTGGAGGGGGTGAGGAATCAACATTTATTTTCCTTGATTTCCTTATATTTTAAATAGAAGTATCCTTGACTGTTTTGTTGGTTTGTTACCAGGATCAGTAAGTTCATATATTTAAAGCAGTTACAGTAGTCCCAGTATTGGTGCCCAAAAGGGGTTCATGCCAGAAAGAACATGTTTCAGTTAGGGTCTTTTTTGGAAAATAAACTCTTTGGTATTTGGCTTGAATTTGTAAAATCTTCATAAAAAATTATAACATTAACTTTTATATTGGGGCTACACTCACTATAAAGAAAGGAAATATTTTATATTGATGATTCAGTAACTAGCACAATGCATTGTTAAAGAAAAATATATAGTGTTGAAGAATTAATCACACATTTTGTATACAAAAAATACTGGCACATGTATAAATAAATACCCAGCAATATATATTAAAATCATAGAATATTAAAAATTATAAATTCCATTCATGGGCCTATTATCTGAAGAAATAACCCAACTGGTGACAAAAATTATAAATATTCACTGTTAGTATTTAATATTTCCATAGGCATGAGTTAATGTACATAAAATTTTATTGAGCAACACTGAAAAAAAATTATGTAAGTTATAAAACAAAACTTTAGAACAACAGTTAACTCACTATATGTGTGTTCCACACATTTATGTCCTGTATCTCTACAAGTAATACTTATTCTTAAGGTATTGCTTTTGTATGTATGTTGACTTTCATAAACATACACTCACTGTAATTGTACAGTTTGTTTCTTATTCCTTTTTTCTTTATCACATATTTAATATCCATATGTTTTTGTATGCATCTGCGAAAAAATTTTGTAAAACTGCCCAACAATCTATCCATTTCTGCTCAAAGTATACTTTAGTTCCCAAAATATACTTTAGTATTTTCTCCTAAGGATGATCCTACTATCTCCTAGGATAGAAACAGAGAAGATCGCTAATGTATCACAAATAATTAGCCTTCTGAGTAAATAGACTATGTTCATTTTCAGATTTAAAGATAGAATCAATTTGCTTACTAAAGTGATTTTACCAGTATACTCCAACTTAAAAGAGTTAGCATCTCTCTTACCTCGTAGATATGTATCATTTTCAACATGTAAATTATGCCTTAATTTTTACAATATAGTAATATTAAAACTGTTTCCTATTTGTATTCTTAACTTGCATTTCCCTAATGACTAAGGAACCTAATTATCCTTAAGTATTTGATATTTGATTGTACTTTTATATAAAAATGTCTATTCATTTATTTAGCCTATTTTTCTACTTATGCATATATTATCCCTTATAATTGATATCCACATTAATTTTATATATTATAAATTTTATATACTATGTATGAAATATTTCTATGCACATAGTCATATTGATATATTTGCTATTGATATATTTCTATGTAAATATATTTTGATATACATCTCAAAATGTTTTGACTTTACTTAATCCTTTTCAGTTACACATATGGTGAATAGCTTCTTTGAAAATATGGTTTATATTTTCAGTTTGTGGTTTTTTGGATTAAGAAAAATTCTTAAATTTCATGTATCTGTACAGATTAATGTCTCCTTTGAGACTAACAAAATTTATATTATATCTAAAGACAGCACATTTATTAATAGACAAATATATCATTCAGTTTTGCACATAAACAATAGCCTACAATTCCAATAGTTTATAAGACATTTATTTCTAGTACACATAACATGTGAGCCCCTGTAAAGAGATGAAGGTAAAAGATCCCATATTATTTTGTGACAGAGAAAAGAGCTCTGGAAATATGCATAGATTACACATAAGAAAATATGTATAGGTTATAAGGTCTAGATTTGATGGTTTTGTATGCCCCATGTTCTTACCCAAGCAATTTCATGGACAAATAGAAATCAGTGGACTGTAGATGGACACTCATTGAATCAGTGGATGCATAAACAAAATAAATATCTTTTATTTTATTTAATTATCATCATGAAACACTAAAATATTGTTTTTCTGTTGAGAGGAAATTACTAATGTTTTCTCTATTTTTAAGTTTTTATATTTTTTCTTACATTTTTATGTATTGAAAAATATAAATGCTATTTAGACAATGTTATCATGTAATAGATTTTAAGATATTTCTGAGTAGAAATAATGCTTGAAATTTTACATTTCATTGACCAACATGAATTATTTTCACTGAAGGTAAATATTGACTCTTCCTTTGGATCAATAAATCACAATCTACTCCTCAAGAGAAGTCAATATCTACTTTATTGTTTCTCCAGACTCCAAATGGGAACTTTGATAAATGTCTTTAAATTTCTTTCAAGTTTCTGATGGAATGTTCTTTAACAACTACCATAGCTACTGAAAAGTTGTACAATTAATCATGAGATAGATCCTCATATCTTGAAAAGAAATGAACCAATAAGTAGTAAAGAGATAAACTACTCTGCTTTCTTCTTCAGTCACATATTAATGTACAAAAATAAGCTAATACAAAAAAATTATTAACCCTTTCAAAGGCTTTGTACACTGGAGTTTTTACTATTCTAATGATTTCCTGACATATGATGGATAGAACTTATTTCAATATCACCTCTAATTTTCTCTTACTTGATTAGTTAAACTAGCAAGACTTCTATGCTGATAAGGCATTGAATGAACGTAAATATTTTGAATCTGCCTACCTCCAGATTCCAAAAATGTTTAAGAAGAGAAAGAACACAGGGCACAGAAAATATATAATAGAAATAATGTTGCAAAGTAAGTAATCCACAGATATTACTACTAAATTAAAATAAATACAAATAGGTTTCAAATATATCAAGATTATTTTTATACCTGTACCTTCAATATTGGTTATAATTTCAGTCGAGAAGTAATTTAGGCAATTGGATCAAGATATCATCAAAAGGAGGTTACTTGCTTTGTTCTTGGAACACAGCCTTATAGCTAACCAGACAGGCTATGTGCTGGAGACACCAGTTGCCTGGGATGAGACTAAAGCACCTCTGGGACACTAGAGATTCTCAAACTGCACCAGACAGGAAAGTCATGCTTCTTTAAGTAAGGGCTAGGTGGGGGGAAATAACAGGAGGATTGCTCATGGCTAGGGCTACTGAAACACAAACTTTAACACTGCCATTCCATTGACATGGCACTGGGAAGGAAAGAGTTGAGCATTGTGGAGGAACACCCTTGACTGAAATATGTGCACCCTTGAAATATGTGCAGCGACACTGAGGTGCTGCCAGTGGGTCAGATCCACAGCCAGTAAAAGGCCCTGAACTCCACCCTTCTCCCCTGCCCCATGCAAGTAGTACTGACCACATGGAGTGCTCTGAAAAAGCACAGACAGCAGAAACTGGCACCTGGAACCCTAGAGAGGAAAAATATCAGCAGTATTATGATTGTTCCATCAACAGGCCCCATGCTGCACATTCCAAACACCTGGTACCTCAGTGTTACTTCCCCATAAATGGATTTCTTTACTGTTGTTAGGTGAAAATTTTACAATACAAAGGATAAATTAAACTTGCAGATATTCTAACTCAATCCAAACATGGGATACAAAATGGTCAAATTTCTAAAATACCATGTTGGCATGTGGATGTAATATTTTTACAGTATCGCACATATACCAAGTTATGGTATATGCAATTATAATTTATTGATTTATTACTTGGAATATAGTATATGCCAATCACTTTCATATGCCTTGAAATAGAAGGATGAACAAAATAGTTTTATGTTCTAATGGAGCTTAAATGCTAATAGGGAGAGGCAATCCATAGAATACAATAAATAAAATGTTATGAAATACCTAATAGTGGTAAGGGATATGTAGAGAATTAAAATAAAGATTGAGATAGAGATCATCTGCATGACTACCAGAGTCTGAGATTAATGAGGAGGAGGCAACCTTGAGAAAGTCAAAAAGTATATTTTAAGAGAGAAAATGTTTTTTGCAAAGAGTTGGTGGTGGCCTTTGTTTCTTTCCTAGTATAGAAACTAAAAGTATTACAATAATTTTGGAACTAATAAAGGAGGGAATGATTTAATGCATGTATGTATTTTAGGTTTATAACGATTTTGACAATTGTACGTGAAGAAAATTTTAAGAAATTTAAATAATGATTGAATGATTTTATCTACCTTTTGGGCAAACATTCAAATAATAATGTATACAACAGAAAGGATAAGAAGGAAAGCAGGAAAATTAGTAAGCTATTACCATGATCTTGTCAATAAATCATAATATCTTGGACTAGGGCTTCAATTTTGAGCATAGTAATAACTACTTATCATATATTGAAGGTTGTCTACTTGTCTTACAACTAACTTATGAAAAGTAACAGTGTGATCACAGTTAGACTCCTAATTTTGGTAAAGCTATAAGGTGGATTGCAGTATCCTCACTAAAATGGGTACGGGAAGGAGACTGAAATAGAAGCAGGCTTGAGTACTAGAGGTAAGCATTCCCTTTCATTTCCATTAAATTAGAATTACTTAGTACACATCAGTGATAAAATGGTTTAGATAGACTGTAAGGTTGGAGTTATGATGAAAACTCAGGACTTGAGATTCAGACTTGGGAATCAGATCAAGGCTTAATATTCAGACTTTGTATTCATTGTATTAATTCAATTTGTCTGCAGTAGCTCTTTTATTCAAGTAAAAATCTTATTAACATCTAACTTATTTCATCTTCATTCTAATTCCATATAATATACCGATGTCTAGGTACCTAAGAGCCTTAATATAATGCCAAACATTGCTCTTCTTCCTTTAAAGTTCAAGTACTTTAGATATACTTCAATTTCAGGTATTTTTTTCACTGTGACATTTTATCAATAGTCATCTGGTAACTAGACTTCTCCAGATATGAAGAGGAAATAGATAATTCCAAAGGTACCTGTGACTTTTAGTGTATTGAATTGATTAATGAGTTCATCCTACTTTTCAGTTCACCATGAGCTTCAGTTCATCATCAGGAATTGCCATTATGATTAATAAAAATTCTACAGAAGTATGTTTATATGTAAGCTCAATGAGCAACTCTAGCCCTGCAGGTGTATTATTTGAAAAATGATTCCACTATATTGAGAAAATACCTAATTAAGTTTTAATGTATTTTCAAAATTAGATAATAAGATATCTCTCATTTTCTCATTAGAGTTTCAAATACACAATTTCTCCAAATTCAGAAATAAGAAAATGTTCTATTTCAATATAAGTTTCTGGTTTACAATGAAAATAAGACTGACATTTTAGCTAATCACATTTTACTCCATATATTATTCATTTAGCAATTACTGCCATCATCTGCAGATTCTTGAACGAAAAAAATATGTTAGGAAAGAATTGGAAAGGAGATATTTTGAAATGAAAATTTTTGAAAAAATGGTTGGGTATTTGCAATGGCACAGAAGAAGTAGAGGTGGTTCAAACAATGAGTTATTTCTTATGAAGATTTCTGGAGGATCAGTTGGACACTGAATTTGGATTCTTAGGAAAGTCAAAAGAAGAGTCGTTGTTAGAATAAGTAAAAATAAAACAAAAAGAATGATGCTGAAAATCTCTCTGGTACTCCCTAACTTTCACACTAATTTGTGTCTACATATACAACTCTAAGATGCCTTTAGAAATAATGTAAATACATTATGCTGCCTCCCCTATTTAACTCATATGGCACCACCCAGCTAAGTAATAATCATGAGATTTGCTCATGTTAGAAGGGGCAAAATGATCCAGCTGTTTGAGAGATGTAGTTTGACAATTTCTCAGTATTTGACTTTAAAAAATGAAGATGGTCTTTATAAATTAAATTTAATATAAAACTAAATATTTCCATTATGTTTCCATTACCATTTTAAATTTTCAACAACTTGGGGGCTCTACATATATATGGGAATTCTTTGACTTCAAACAAAAACACATACTGTGCTGTAATTGGATACTGCATTTTTTTATTTTGCTTTTTTTTAAAATATACTTTAACTCTCCTAATTATATTCTTGTTGGTACAATTTAAAATGCTACCATCTTAGACAGAAATATTCCCCTTTTTATGGATCTTCCTTAGGAAAAGTAGCCTTTCCACTATCTGTGCATTGGGAAATAAATGTTTGCTTCTGAGAACAAAGTTGGGGATGGCAGGGGTGTATAAAATTAACTGCTAGTTTCTAAGCAGTAGCACTAATACCACACTGAAACTCAAACTGTTTAATTTTTTGGCAACTGAATAAACAGTTGCCAGCAAGTGATCTTCATTTTTCCTGACATCCCATTTCAGCCTCTGTTCCTATCACCTACCACTGTGAATTTATAATTGCTAACAAAGTATTGCAGTACATTTGCCAGATTTAAATGGATTTCATGCCACACAGATGCAATTACATGCCCTTTCTTCAAAGGCTAAATGTGTGTCAGCTCCACAATGCACCACATGGCAACAGACGGCAATATGTGACTGGTTGATCTAAGTTAGTGAAGAGTATCATTCTGCTTTCGATATTTAGTCCTAGACTGGGGAAACTAATTTACAAGAGGACAGAAATAAAAGACTTTCATTCTACCCATTTAGTTACCTACCAAAAACTGTGACCAGTTACACAATCATTTTGAGTGTAGATTGACAACGTACAGAATATAAATATTCTTGTTTCATTTTCTTATTATATGACTTTAAAAATGAGGATTTCAAGGTCCCCATTATAGGTAACAAATTCTGCTTTTCTTAGTACAAAAGGTTAAGGAGTCCTGAAAGACTATAAAAGAAATCAATAAAGCAGGGATCTTGAGCAATTATTAAATGTCCAGAGCTATAACATCAAGTTGCTATATTAACTCAAAAATTTTAGGAGCTAAGTATGTACAAAGATATGTATTTACAGGCTGTGTTCCATTTTCAGTCCATAAAGCAGAGAAGTATAGTCAGAAACCAATGCATAGTATAGCTCATCAAGACAGTTATTCTGATTTGCTCTTCCATGAGACCAGTATCATTTCCTAGTTCAGGATTTTAAAGTTTATCAGAGCCACAAATTAAAGTGTTATTTCTTGCATACAGTGTTTGCAGGTTGGTTTTCATGTTAACTTGGGATTCTGCATGCTGGTACCATTGACTGAAAAAAGGTCAGATTTCTAACTTCATCCATCCCCAGGGAAGTGACACAAAATAGAAACACTCACATTTAACTAGGCACAAGCAACCCTGCTGAAGCAATGGTCCTGATTTCAGATCACCAAATGCTTGAAAATACCTACAAAAAGATTCTTCCATTTTGTCTTATCGTCAACCTTGGAAAGAGTACAGGGAAGTAGCTTCTCTCTGTATCAGTAAGAAAATAACAGATTCATCTTACAAAGAGAGTTAAAAAAAAAAAACAACTTACTTACTGGTGCAAAGCAGCTATATCTAAATCTTAAATTATTTGCTGGACTTTTTTTCCCTCTAATCTGAATAAAAATAACCTCTTTCCAGTTTATAACCAACAGCATAAGTTGCACTCATGCACCATAGTAACTTGACATGAAAATCAACATTCATCTGAGATCATAAATTTTTTCTAAAACATCTTTTACTTTTTTATAAAGATTGCTGATTTTGTCTCCCAAATTTTCAAAATTTTCAAAAATTTTGCTACTGTTTCTTTGTAATAGTTTTGATAATATATGAAATTACTTCTTTTGAAAAGGACAGTTGATATGGTTCAACCTAAGTTAGCTCTTTTCTTTGTCTACTTAAAAAATATACTCTTTTATATTAACCATATACATATTCACTGAGAGATATTTTTTCACTATGAAAGGATTTTTAAAAATTTCCCCTCTAGAAATATATTGATTTCTTTTTCTGATAATATCTATATTTAGTCATAAAATTGTATCTTTAAGTGTTCTTTCTTAATATTTGATTCTTCCTTCTAGAATTCCAGTTTGATGAAAGCTAGAAATTCTTTTGTCCAATGTATTTAACACTTCTTTTATACTCCTAACAACTTGTCTCCTTGCATTAGATTCTGTTTCATTTCTTTGTACCTGTCTTCCATTTTGTGAGTCTCCAGTTTGGCTTTGCATAGTATGATATTTCAGCTTTTCAGATGTATTCACCCTCCATGCCAGCCAATTTTATTAGTGGTCTAAGAGCATTCTTTTGTCCCCAGTCAAAACTACCTTTTTTTAGTTGCCTATTTCTAATCCTAATTTCGTTACATTCTGCAGATGATGAGTTCAATATCTGAATTCACAGAAAGTGGGCTTTATTTTCTGTTTCTGCTCTTTTCATTGTATCTTTTCTCTTAATTATTTTTGAATTAATGTTAAATAAATTATATCTGAGGAAATTCTTCAAGACCCGTTTTAATAAGGCTCTCCGGAGAGATGTGCATTTCCTTCTTCCAGGCATCTCAAGGAACTGCCAGCCAGGGGCCACTCTCAAAAAACGTTCAGCTTGAGGTATCTAAGGATGTACCTGCTTTATGAATTCTGCCTATCGGCGTACAATATGTAGGTCAGAGGAAGTTATTTTTAATGAGAAATATTGTAGCAGCCTGGGTGGCTTTCAAGTTACACATTATCAGGAAATATTTTTCTCTTTCTTTGCCCAGAGCTAAATGAACAAGAAATATCAGAAGACAAGTTAGAACAGCGAGAAGCAGAACAACAGATTACATAGTTGTGGCAGATGTTTGTAATGTGTGTGTGTTCACATAAGAGAAAGTAAGACTAATCAATGCAGCAGATTATGACCAGTCAAGTAGCAGCAATTCTCTTCCTGAAAGGAGTTAGTATAGATAGAGATAGAGAAGGCAAAGGGGTAGTATGAAGAGTAGGGTCAGTAAAGCCCCCCACCCCCACTTATTGTAATAGGACCTGCTGAGGCTGTCATATGTGGTAAGCCTCTTCAAAAAATTTGTCTAATTCAGGTACTTTAGGAATCTTTTTAAAACCTTACAAAAGCTTACAAAGGAATTATATTATTTTCAATTTAATTAAAAGTAATTGAGTCTTAGACGAAATGTCATCTGAATATTTAGTTGAATATAATGTTGATATGTGGGACTGCACTGCAAGTGGAATTTAAGTACTACTATGGCTAACGGACTCAAAGACACTGAAAAAAATTATATGCATTCTATATTCTAACTCTATTTCTATTTTTAATGCTTCTCTAGCTTTTTAGTCAAGCTGTTGATAAATGGAGTAACTTTCCTGTGTGTTATATTAAGACTAACTACATCTACATGTATATAAATTGAGGGTTTTTGGCAAACAATAGAAATCAAAATCTAATTTAAATGAAAAGAAATTTCAGGGAAGAATATGGGTCTGATAATCAGAGAGAACTTATGAACAAGGTTCAAACTGAGAGCACTTCTTGGTAGCTCGAGGTTTTTCATGCATACTTATGTTTTCTCCTTCTTCCAATTTCCTATTTATTTCTTTTTTTGTGAGGGGTGGAGATCATCCCTGAGAATTCCTCTCTGGTCAGAGGGAAAGAAAAAATTCACAAAAGATGAAACAGATATTATGCAGGAGATAATGCATGCCAGAGACCAGGAAAGTAACAAATATCTAATGTATATTTACCCTCTTGTTTGTTCAGCTATAATGTGGACACTAATTTTTCAGTTTACAAGATTAAAGGAGCAAACATTTGTATTTCTCTTCAATATGTCTTTTCTATTTTTTATTTTTATTTTTTATTGCAGTAACATGGCGTATAACATTTTATATTATTCAGAAATACAGGATCATTTTTAATATCATATCATTTATTTGAAATGGGATCATTGCTAGTAACCATTTAGAATATTGCTATATATTTTTTAAAGTGTTCTTGTTTTTGTAGTTCTAGGTGTAGTTGTGCATAATTGACATTTTAGTTCATATTGATATAAGTACCTTTCTTTTTCATAATTTATTTTTATATTTTATTGTTATTGAAATACCATTTAGTAGTGTTTTGTCAATATGGAATTTCCCCCATCAGGTATCATCACTGTAGCACTCCACCACCAAACTCCCATAATCCTCTTCCAGTGTCGGGTTGAGTTTAAAGTTTATCTTTATCTAGGAATTTCTGAGTAGTATGAGATACTCATTTTCAGTACTTTGAGAAACCTCCACATTGCTTTCCATATGGACTGGATGAATCTACATTGCTACGACACTATAAGAGGTCCCCTTTTTCCCCCACAACCTTTCCAATACTTATATCCAATCTTTACAGTATGTTTCATTGGCACTCGAGTGTGATGGTCTCTCATTGTGGTTTTGACTTGAATTTTCTTGATAGTAAGTGATGATGAATACTTTTTCATGTACCTGTTTAGCTCCTCTGCCCAGTTTGAACAAATGGTTTCCTTTGCATATCCACAATGAGAACAAGTGACTTAAGATATGAAGATGGATACATTCCAGCAGCCTTAGAAGCTGAAAGTCTGGTAGCAGTGATAACAATTACAACATATTACCGAATTAAATTAATGAGTGTACTATAAACAGTGCCCCCATGGAAGTTTTTATGGCTTTACTACAGAGAATCAGTGATAATAAACCTGCTAGTAGAAGTGTTTTATTGGAGAACACTCTGAGTAGGAAAGAGTTATCAAAATTAAAATTTTCTTCATTTAATACTATTACCTACGGATTGACAATTTGAAGTGAGTAGAGAAGAATGCAACTTTCCTATTCACAAAAATTTATTGCAGTCAATAACATAATTAATGTACTAAGTTAAGTGGGATTCAAACCATAAGTATGTCTCTTGCTCATCACTTCATCAATTTGAATCCAGGCATTTCTTATAATTAGTAGGAGGTTCAACCTCCATTAGCATGAATCATGGGTGACATGAAAAATTCAGGGGGCAATTTTTGACACTCCCTCCATTTTTACTTTTCAGTTCCTCATTCAGATTTTTTACCTTATTAGCTGATTTCCCCCCTTTTTCAAAGCATCTTATAGTTGTTTTCAAAACATGCATTAGAGGAGAGTAATGGGTTAAAAGTACAAAGACCATTTTTCCTATTTCTGCAATGAACTGTTGATCCAGTGATGGCTGACAATCTTTGCTGTACTGCAATGTCCCTTGGGTCTCAACTTTGTGGTTTCAGTCTAAAATGTTTTAATGTGATGAAATACACTGGTACCCAGGAGTTTATTTTTTGGAGAGTTTGTCATTCTTGAAGCCTACTGGGAAGTCAGGCATTTTCTAGTAAAGTGATACAGTTTCCTAAGGGAAATAACAAGTTGTTCTACCAAAGAAGGAGCAAGTAACTCCAGGAGCAATAAGGTGAAGAGACAAGAAGGTAAAAGACATGAGTAGAACAAGACAGAGGATAAGAAAGAGAGCAAGAGGACAGAGAGCTTACAGGACTATCAATTTAAACTGATACACTAACTGATCAAACAAAAATGGCCATCAAAACTCAATATATTCAGTCCCCCACATATAGTCAGAGTAGTGGGTAGCACATATAACTTGGAGACTGGCAAGTGGTCAGTAGTTTGTAAAATCTATATTCCTATAGATGGGTGGAGATAGCCGCAATGGAAAAAAAAAAAAAAAAGGCTTAACTGGAAAAAAAAAAAAAAAGACTTAACCAAGCAGCATTATTTTTCTACCATTGCAGGGATTCCTTATAGGAACTGAAATATTTTGAAGCTTGGCTAATTATCAGATATAGTAACTAATTGGACAATGGGAAATATAAAGTAATTCACAGAAGTCATTAAGCCTATGGGTAAATCATTAAGTCAGTCTCTCAAATGGGGACCCCTCTTCCCCAAATTTGGAATTAAACAATGCAAAGAAAGATTTTTCTATGGAAGAGGATAAGTCCCAAAGCAAGATAAAATTAATATGGACTCAAGGAAATCAGGGTGAAGCAAGAAAAAAATTCTCAGATTGTAATATTATAAAGGCAAAGTTTCTGCCTATAACCAAAAAAAAAAAATAAATAAAACTAAGAGAAAGGGCACTTAATGAAAGACATTTAATTCAAAGTAAAAAAAAAGTTAAAGCAAACAATAAGAATAAGTTAGTTTTTATTTAAAGATTGCTTATAAATTAATAATACATAGACAATGAAAATAAAACATCAATAGAATGTGTACAGAAAAGGAATTAATACTAGATTTTAAATAAATAAAAAAATTCATCCAGACTTATAATAAAGTAAATGAAAATTAAAAGTACATATAAAATACTGTTAAAAATGTTAAAAAATGTTAAAAATCCAAACATGATAATTTAACATATGATCAAAGTTTATGAAATAAGCATTTTGATATTTTACTGGTGAAAATAAAACTTTTTATAATCCTACAGAAAACAAACAACACTATCAATAAACCTACAAATGTATATAATTTTTAATCTTATAATTTTATGCTAGGAAATTATGCTTTTAGTACATTAAGAAATATACAGAATGAAATATGTACAATATGTACAATAATCACTGTAATACTGTTTGCTTTTTACCATTTTTATTTTCTAATTTTTAAAGCTATAAATTACACCACATAAATTTCATCCAACATAAATGAACATCCAATAAAATGAATATTAGTGAATGTATAGAGCTGTTCAACCGCAGGATAAATCAGAATCATGTTTTAGGGAGAAAAAGTAAATAATTAATCTTTTCAGACTTTCTGGCAGTTAGGAATGATTCAATGACAGTGTTCAAAATGATAGGGAAACATAAGCACATAGGTAAGCGTCTTGGAAAACTTGGCACAGATTAGGACATCAACCATTCAATCTTCTACTTTTTACTCTTGTACCTTCTTGACCATCAAGGGCAAATATGGAATTCAATTTTAATTCTAAAGCTAAAAACCATACATAAGTAATGGCACAGCAAAATGGTAGAAGAATGCTGAGTCTCAGATCTCACTGCTAAACCATATAATCCCAGAACTATTTAGTCCTGGCATCTTTTTTTTTTTTTTTTTTTTTTTCTCTCCAATATCCTAGTTAGGGGATTTTTGTTTAATAATTTTAAAAATTTTTTGTGGGAAGAAAAAAAGTTACATACATAGGTATACATATTACAATACCATAATTACAAAATTATAACCATACAAAATAATATATTTACTAATGTGTGATTTAAAAGTTTCAAATACCACTGAAATGGCAACATCAAATCCAGTGTATTAACATCTTGATAAAGGAAACATATAAGTATGTCCAGTACTAGACTAGAATTCACAAATATGTGACAACCATGATGAGGGTCAACATTTATCAACTTGTACTTTCCTTTACTTCAGGATTAAACTGGGTAGTTCTTTTGTGAATATTATTTTAACTTTTCCTCATTACTGTAGCAAACATTATCAGTTTTATTCCACTAATGTGCTGTTATTGATATACTGTTGATTGCTAACATATAAAAGTATCAATAAACATATTAGCAATGAAAGACAATATGTGATAACTACATAGTGATCAACTTTATTTCAAAATGCAATTAACTGCACTGACAGATGGAATCTCAAGAAATTGGTCTTAATAGCTAACATACTGCATTTTAGTTAGTCTTTGAAGTAGACTTTAACAAAAGTAAAAATAAAATCTGGCTTGTTATAAAATTCTAATAACATCTGTATTTTATATTCTCAAAGCCCTAGTACTGTGAATTATAAGAAGGAGGAAATCAATAATACATTGTCAAGTCAGACCTCTTTTTCACCTCTAGTTAAAAAAAAAATCATATTCAAGATACAAAAAAAGCACAAAAATAATTAAACATTCACACCACAACCTGTGATAAATTAGGTCAGATGTACAATGTATAAACATTAGGAATTTTATCTCCTTTTAGTGTGTTCCAATATAATGGTTCATTTCTTACAATTGACATTAGAAAATCATATTTATAAAGCAAAGTCAACACAAGACTCATTTTTTCTGCAATGTATTTATTAGAAGAAAAATCCATGTCAGATCTAATATGTCTTTAGAAATAATCACACAACACAAACTAAAATTGGGAAGAAGATTTTTGTCATCATGTCACAACGATGCTCTGTTTTCACAGTGTAGTCACCATAATACTCACTATAGATTAAAGCTTAACCTCTAAAACATTTAATACTTTAAGACCTTTTGCTAATTTTATTTTCTGAAATGCATTTTAGTTGTTGTGACATTAACTATGTCATTAGGAGGTTTTTTCTCCTTATACTAAAACTCTCCTAAGTATGAGGTGAGATATAGACATGAGTACTGGCATTACAGATATTATCCCTTTTACTTTCCCAATTTTATTTTTTCCTGTTTAAAGTAGATCATGCATAGAAAACTATATTCCTCCAGTGTATTACAGGACACTAAGAATTAATGTGACTCTCAGATGGTATGTTGTGTGCACAACATAGTTTTATGACAAGTGAGAACAAACAGTAATGGTCTCTACCCATAAAATATTAAGTGTAAGGAAGTATTGGTTTAGTGCATAACATTTTGATTTATTCTTTTGTGTATTTCTCCCACTTAATAATACCTTTATCTTTATGTTACTTTATCTTTATGTTACTTTTTTTCATTTAAATGAGACTTTGAGGTGATACTTTCTTATCCAAGTAAAGGAAATGACTCAAAAATACAATGTTAATTTCTTGATCATAGGCACAAAATACTCTTTAAAATGTTTTTACCTTCTTAAAATATTTGTCCATAAAAGATAATAATATTCTCTTTAGGATCAAATACTTGCAAAATATAATAACTTTGAGATTCCAAAAGTTTGTTTTAGGATATCAAAAGCAAATTTTCAAATATGATAGCACAAAATTTATACTATAAATCAGAGCTTCCCAAACATTTAGCAACAGTACAATTATATTCCAAGAATGAGTCATAAATCTGTCAAGAAATATTATTGGGTTGTAAAAGCTTTAGAATGATATATTAATAGTTACACAAAATTTTTTCAACCATTCAAAAATTTCCAGCATTGAAATGATAATTAAAAAAAATCTATTTATGTGGCAGTTCAGTTTCCAAACATAAAAAATAACTGGTGCATTACCCCCTCCCAACCGTAAATATCTATAAAACTGACAAAATATATAAATACATGAGGCCATTCTTTAAATGCATTGAGAAATAGGCATAAGCAGTAAGAGAAGGCACATAACTATGTTTTGAGTGGGGTTACTTTTTTAAGGTATCTTAGGAAAATGAAACCCAAGTGAAATAGGGGTATAGTGAGGTGTGGAAACAGAAATCTATACAGCTAAAGTGGATGGAATTTTCAAAGAATGTTCCTTGGAAGGAAGAATTTACACAAAGTATTCCAATGAGTATCTGTGAGATTTCATCCTGGAATTCTGTCTGAGGAATGAGCTGTGCATGCTCACAGAAAGATTCTACAAACCTTAGCAGGAAACAGGTAGTAGTGGACTAAAATTGAATGGAATCAATTAAGCTCATAGGAGGATGGAAAATATTGCAATAAAGTTCCGTTAGGAAAAAATATACATTGCTGAGAATTCCAGACTCAATTGAAAGCCCAGAAAAAAAAATTTTTAATAAAGCAATGCTCTCCTATTGAGGACAAACTCAAAATAGACCTGTTCTGACCGAGACTAAAGTCAAGACTAACAGAATTCACAAATAATTTAAAAGCCTTTCATAGCACCCTATAGAGCATATCTCAAACATACAAATTGCAGATAAATGTGACTCATAATTAAGAAAAAAAATCAGTCAATAGAAACAGAAAACAAGCACAAAAAAATGACCAAAAAATGCTGAAGAAGAATAAAGTTAAAGGGTTTTCACTCTGATTTCTAGAATTATTATGTGACCAAATAAAGTAATGTGATGTTAGTATAAAAACAAATCAGTAGAATACAATGGAGTCCAAGAAGAAGAAACATAATATAAAGAACATTTTTTCCTATCTTTTGTCAAGATTCGCTAATACATGTTATTACTTGTTTCAACAGTTAAAGAGTTTTATTTTCTTAATGTGGTTCAGGAAAACTCTCACACTAAGGCAACAGAGTCAGTGTCAGTAGAATAGTGTTTTGTTTCATTTGCACTGGTATAGATTGAAGAGATCACAACAGACTTGTTAGAGCGATCCCCAAGTCCAGCATGGCACCAGAGACAGAGAATAGCCATGGATGAGTGTGTTACTGCAAAAGACAACACCTACAACAGAAGACATAAATATGAGGAAGGCAACTTGTGACATAGAAGGGGTAAAGAAATGCTTGAAGGATCAATGGAACATAAGATGCCATGAAAACATCAGTTTATACCAGTGGATAGAAATTTCTGATTCAGTGTTACCATGAATCAGAAAATGTGTGTAGAAAATTTAAAACTACAGAGACAGAAAAAGATGAATTGTTGCCAAGAGTAAGGAAACAAGGAAGAGGTGAATAAATGAAGCTTGGTGGATATTTTAGAGCTGTGAGTCTTATTTGTATAATTTCCTCATGATAAATGTATGCCTGTCCACTTGTCAAAACCCATCCAAATGTATAGTGCAAGGAGTGAATTTTAATGATGTGTATATTTTAAAATATCAGGCAGCAGATAGGAGAGTCCAGAATAGAATGAATGTGTTATGACCTTCCTCCCCAACAATCACTAGCCCAAAATCCAAATGGAGAGAAATTATACAAAGTTCATGATCAGAGCTCCTCAAAAATGATCAAGATCATCAAAAACAAGAAGAGTCTGAAAAACTGTCAAAAGTCAGATGAGTCTCAGAGATATTTATGAAATGAAAACAGATATACTACTTAGATTCTCTATCTGAAAAAATAGAAAGAATATTAGGGGAAAACAAATGAACTCTGCATAAAGCATAGTGTAGCTGATAGTAGTGCATAAATCTTGGATCATTAACTGTGACAAATGTCACATGAATGTAGCTTGTTAATAATAGGAAATAATAGGGAAACTAGGTTTGGGGTATGTGGAAACACTCTACAATATCATTATGACTTTCTATGAAACTTCAAAAATGATTTAAAGTTATAATGAAAAAATGGATATGCAAGAGGAGAAGTATTTTATACCATAGTACAGACAGTGTAAACTTCACAATGACTAAAATCAATGAGAAGAGAGAATGGCCTAATTTTTTTTTTTCTTTTCTGGTAACTCCTTTAAGGTCTCCTACCCAGATCCATTTTGGAAATAGATGACTATTAAAGAAAGGAAAAGAGCAATAAAAGAGATCAAGATTTATTCTAAAGGTAACTAAAACATAAACTAATTTACCTTAATTGATGACACTACAATTTTTAATGTTAAAAGATTGGTGAGTTCAAAGAAATATTTCATTCACTTATGGGGGGTAAAGTAAGACTCATTTTGGATTTTGTTGGCAGTCCTAAATTTGAAAAAGTATGTTTACTTGACATCTATCAAAAGAAAAACTGATTGAGTATTAAAAGGGAAAATAGAGTACTACAGAATCAAAACACTGAGCATTAACCCACTCTGAGTATTAAAGTAAAAATCTCCCCTATTAGACATGGAATTAGCAATAGATGTACTGTAGTTAGATGGTGCAAGTGAAATATGTATACTGAAATGACTCATAAATGCAAAATTAAATATATCATAGTGCAATTTGGGAAAATAATCTGATAGCACCAGGTATCCAAGTCAATTGAGAGGGAATCAGTTTGGAATTTTACCTAGGATAATCAAAGTAGAATTTCATAGAGAAAAAGACATTGGAACAAAGATTTGATGAAGATTAAAAGGTCAGTAACATGACTGTTTTGTAGGATGTTCCAGGAGAAAGGACAGTGAAAAGACACAAAATCAAAGTGAGTTTGGCATATTCAAAAAACTACAACCAGAACAATGACATGGAATTATGAGGAAATGCAGTAAGCAAGAGTCCAGAGAAATGATGGCATCTAGATACCACAGGGACAGAGTTTTGTAGGACAAAGCATTTTAGCTTTTTCTCCCAGAGCAGTGAAAACATCCCAGAGGAGTGACACAATATAACATAAACAGAGTATCAATTTACTCTAGACATTTTTTGTAATTCTTTAGGGAAATATATAAAGAAAATATGAAGAAATAACTTATGAAGGGTTTCTTTTAAAGTACAAGGGATATAGGCAATGGGTATATTTAACAGTTGCATCCTGAAATGTGTAATATGTAATTTCAAATCAAGGAGAAATAAGAGGATGATTTTATATATATAATATATAATATATATAGTTGTATGTATACATATATATGTTACCATGTTCTCCCTATCTTTCATCCTTCTCTGTTAATGATCCTCCCTTTATTAAGTAAACATTTGCTTATCATCACAAATAACATTAGTAAAATTTAAAATCTTCTTTACAGAATGTTTAGCTATACCAACAAATATGAGGATAATATTGAAAGAAACTGGTGAAAAAAATATTACTCCAATGTTAAGGACTAAATTTGTACCCACATGAAATCATGACTCTAACCAAATAAAAATTCTCTCACAAAATAGGGGAAAAAACATAATAGGTAAATGTGTGAGCAGATAGGAAATAAATGACCACTTTCCCTGAATAGTCTCATATTGGCTTTTAGCTTCTACTCACCCTTTAAATATATTCCTAATTGAATTGATGAAGTCTTTAAACAAGACAATCCAATCTCTACCAACTCTTTCACACTGAAGTTCTATGAAGAGTTCTCATTCTCTCTCTTTATAGCTAGGGTCCCAGAGTTCACAGTGCTACACCTGTAAGGTTTATTGGTACAATAAACACCACTCCTAGTGTAGAAAGAGTCACTCCCAATAAGCAGTCATGTCATCTCTCCCTCTTCACACATTTCTACATGTCAGGAAGATAGTAGAAGATAGTGGGAACAGAAACAAACCATGTGCTTTGTTTTTGCTTCATTCCTAACTAGCCCAAGGTAAAACTGTCTACTATAGAGAATATTGAAGAAGCCATTGAAATTCAAATGCAAGACATAGCTATGAGCAAAAAGTTCTATTAAGAAACACAATGAAATGATGAAATGTATTCTAATAATAAAAACATTTATGTAGTACATTAAAACCTATAAATTTCACTTTTTATATATTCTGCATGTAGTAGTTATCATAACACTATGAATAAGGCATAACCATATCAAATTTTGGAGGACATTATTGCCATTCTGTGAAGTTTGATTTGTCTAGAATTGCCCTCTTACATGATAATGCTCCAACTATCATTTCTGTCCTAAAACTGAATGTGTTTCCATCAGTCTATATTGCTTTTTCAGTTATATTGAGAGATAATAAATTTAACTTAATAAGTTTAGTTCAATATTTTAAATTGCCAACATAATCATATGCCCCAGCCTCAATACAATACCACAGTAGTTCCCTGCAGTTCTTAAAGATTGTCAGAAATTATTTCTCCCTTGGTACTTTCTCCAAAGAGACACTTTTCAGTTGAATCATGAGACTGAATTTTAAGGCTGAACTCTTTGTAACTTGATATGGAAAGCAAAGATCAGAAAATACAGAGCTAGATAAACCTTTTCTTGGAAGTTTATACACCAAAACCTGGGTTTCAGAAGGTTGATACACATGTTTTTCCATGGATCAATTTTTAACCCACAGGGAAAATGACTTCCTGAAATGAAAAGTTAAATTATGGCAGGCTAACACAATAATGTCTAAGATCAGAGCCCTATTTTCACGAAAAAAAATTTTTTTTTCAAAGGTAACAGTTTTTACAACAAAATTAACCACTGAAATTGAGAAAAGGAGTTGGATTTTTTTTTGTTTTTTAATTTTTTTTAATTTATATATATTTCACATCAATTCAGTCCCTGGGGGTCACCCACCGCCTCCCCTTCCCACCCGCTCCAGCTGGTCCCCATTCTCCCCTTGCACAGTTTCATTTGGTTGACCATATATTAGTGAAACCATTTGGTTTCTGTCCCTGTCTATCTGACTCGTTTCTGCTAGAATGATTTCTTCTAGGTACATCCAGGTTTCCATAAATTCATCAAATTTGTCATTTTTAATTGATGAGTAATACTCCATTGTGTATATGTACCACATCATCCAGTCATTTGTTCTGGGGCATTTGGGTTGTTTCCATGTCCTTGCAATTATAAATAGTGCTGCAATAAACATCCGAGTACAGGTGTCCTTTTGTACCCACATTGAGGTCTCCTTTGGGTAGATTCCCAGAAGTGCAACTGCTGGGTCAAATGGTAACTAATTTTCATTAGTTTGAGGGTTCTCCATACTGCTTTCCATAGTGGCTGGACGAGTTTACATTCCCACCAGCAGTGTAAGAGTGTTCCTTTCTCTCCACATCCACGCCAGCACTTGTTGTTGCCTGTTTTTTTGATGTGGGCCATTCTTACTGATGTAAGGTGGTATCTCATTGTGGTTTTGATTTGCATTTCTCTGATTGCTAGTGATATTGAGCAATTTTTCATGTGTCTGTTGGCCATTTGT